>JAPKLY010000340.1:363414-376720 GCA_026898435.1 Prunella vulgaris | reverse complement strand
CTCTCTCTCTCTCTCTCTCTCTCTCTCTCTCTCTCTCTCTCTCTCTCGCACATCATTATAATAGTTTGTTGATTGTATTTTTTGTCATAATGAGCGATTTTACAACAAACGATGAGTCTAACATGAGCTTGATAAATTTGGATGATAGTCTTCATATGAATACGGGTAAGTTGATGAAATTCAATTCAATGCAAGAAACTATTACGTGATAAACGTTTATATACATGACTTTGTTAGTTTTTGTGCATGAAAGTGATAGTAACAATTCATTACAGTGACAATACTTGTAAATGATAGTGAAAACAAATTTGCATGACAATAATAATATTTGTTACATGATAGTGATAGTAATGCTTCGAGGTAGTGATAGTCATGCTACGTGATAGTGATAGTCAAAGTATATGGCAGTGATAGCTTGTTCATATAACTATAAATGTCAATAAGCATGGTAGTGATATTTATTATATATGATAGTGATAGTTGAAGTGTATGACAATGATAGTTTGATTACATTACAGTAATAGAGTGGATTTTTTGTGAATGCTTTATTTATAGTAATAATTATAATTCATAACAGTGATCTTGATGCATGATACTTGTTGACAAGACGAACTAACACAACTGGTGTCGGAGTAATTGCGAAGGCTTAGTAGGTCGCAGGGAGCTCGGCGAGGTGGAGGGGGAGCTCGCCAAAACCCCGAGAGCCTAGAGTCAACTGGCTGACCAGGCTTGGGCGGGGGGGAGGGGGCTCGCTGCGGAGCTCGCCCACGAGCAGGAGAGCCGGCCCGAAACCCACCCCTGTATTTCCTGGAATAACATAAAGGCCCAAGAGCTCGCCAAGTAGCTCGCCCAACTTAGGGGCTCGGTTAGCGGCTGTACAAATAGAACATGTATATGTAGTAGAATTGGGCATTGTAAAGGAGAGCATTGTGAGGGATTAAGACGAGGGTTACGGACCTTCGTCAACACCGGAAGCCAAATAGGCTCGTAAGGTGTCACCTCACACTTGCACACCTATAAATAAGACCTCTCTTGTACTATTACGGGGATTCCAATCATAATACAACATTCTACTTTCTCTCTCTAAACTCTCTACTTTCTCTCTCTATTATCCCTCAAGAATACAAAATCCTAAGATTATTGTTTGGTAGAATTAATACACCATAATAGCCACATAGATGAACACTATCAGTAAATTCTATCAACAATTTGGCGCTAGAAGGAGGGCGATTTGAACCAAAAAATTTGAGAGTGAGAGATTAGGGTTTCTTTGAAGATTTGAAGGTGTTCTTGACCAAAGTTCAAGAACACTTGAAGATACACACATATTTTCACTCCTTGAACGAAAACCCGAATTTTTGGGCAAAAACCCAGATTTCTGGATCCATAACTCCTGCCCGGAAAAAGTTTTCAAACGCACGCGTATACACGAATAAACCGGATTTCGGATAATTCATTGCACGTAACGCTAGATGAAAACCCACGAAAAATCACCCTGGCCGGAGACCACGACCTCAGCGACCTACCTCGGCGACCTTCGGCGAGCTACCCCCTTCAAAATCCCAAAATGCCTAAGGGACAAACCTCGGCGAACACCCGGAGGGAGAAGGGCGGAGACCAGGACCAGGCCGAGGGGGAGACCTCTCGCCGAGCTCCCCAGAAAAATAATGCCCCGCGACCACCGCGAGTTTCGGTGGCCCAGGAGGAATTAAACCCTGCCCTGAGGGACCTTGCCAATGACCCCGACGAGCTCCAGCACACGATTGTAACCTTGCAAAGGTTGCGACAGAGGCAGCTCGACGACCTCGCCTTAGTACCCCGGCGAGCTCCAGCCACTGAAGCTAGGGAGCAGACTAGGCCGACCCCGGGCACCCAGACCCGGAGTCACTATAGCAACCTCCCATCCGAGCAGGAGGCGAGCTCCGCCAAAGCTCGCCAACACAGGGAGCGCGCTGGGAAGGCCAAGGTAGTGGAGGAGCTAGCTACGCAAGCCGGCGAGCTTCGGCCTACACCGAAGCATCCTCCACCCACCAATCACTGAGGAGGGAGGTCCTCCAAGGCAGACTAGGGCCGAGGTGCGAGGAAGTTGAACGGACGGCAGCCCCGGCTACGTCCCAGAGGGAAGAGTCGGACCTACAGCCTCGTAGGTCCGCCCATGACCGACTAAGGAGGCCCGCGACTGATAGGTTGGGCCCACATGGCGGACGCCAGTTCTGACCCACCACAGAGGGGTCACCCTAGAGTGAGGCACCTCGGGGGCGTGCGTCCACGAGGCGCACGACCTTCGAGCAACCTCCGCCGGAGATGACCCAAGACGACGAGCTGGCCACATTAAAAAAGGCCATAGAAATGCTACAACAGCAAGTAGCAGCCAAATCTGGCGGTCCCGATGCCACCACTCTCCCCGCATCTCCGTTGGCGCCTGCCATCCTCCGAGCACCGGTCCAAAAGAATATCCACTTTCCAGTGATGTCTGCATACGAGGGCGAATCCAACTCGAAGGTCCACCTGGCCAAGTATGCAGACTACATGATCTCGGTAGGCGCCACCGACGCCACCCAGTACCGAAACTTCCCGCTGACCCTCAGGGACCGAGCTCACCGCTGGTTCTCATCACTCGCGCTAGGGTCAATCCACTCATTTGGCCAACACACGCGGGAGTTCTTGGCCCACTTCTCCGGGTTTGGATCCTACCTTACCCAGAAGCACCGTCTCGCCAACATCCTCCAAGGAGAGAATGAGACTGACCAGCAGTACCTGGAGAGGTTCGACAAGATACTGTTGGAAGGCGAGCTGGTGAGCGAGGACACCAAAGTCATCGCGGTGATGGCCGGACTCCAAAAGGGGACCGACCTCTGGAAGGAGATGCACCTCGCATGTCCGAACACTTACACCGAATTTTACCACAAGGCGGGGGTGTTCGTGGCCATGCAGGAGGCCCTCCAGAAAGAGGTTAGTGCCTCCGAGGAGAGGAAGCCCTACGGGAAGAAGTCCGGGGGCACATACAAAGCTCCCCGGAACATAAAAGTTTTCGGTGACGGAGACGAGTTCAAGGAGAAGCTCAACCAAGTCCTCACCGTCTCCGTTGACCACGTCTTTACAGCAGTTAAAGACAAAGCTTTGTTGGAGGAGCCAAGGAGAATTCGCCAGGACCGTGCGAAGCTCAACCCCAACAAATATTGTGCCTATCACTAGTCCATCGGCCACTTCACCAGCGAATGCCGAGACCTCCTCAAACAACTCTGGAAATTCTATGAGGATGGGAAGCTGGCCGAGTTCGTAAAGAAGGCACCGGCTAAGAGGCCCAGGTTCGAGAGGAGGGAGGCCTCCGATGATGAAGAAGAGGACGCGGGCCAACGCGGACCTCAGAACAGGCGGAGGGCATCTCCCTAACCTCAGCAGAACCTGGAGCCCACTCGAGAACTCTTAGTTCTCGAAGAAGAAATTGGAGCTGCCGGAGGTCTCCGAGACGGAGGATCCTCCATCTCCAGGAGGAAGAGGAAGGCTGAGATCTAGGCCATAACCAGGTCGAGGAAGGCAGCTCCGTCCCCAGGCCCGTCGCGCAACTCACTGATGAGCTGGCATTCTCCTCGGCGGACCTGGAGGGGGTACTGACGCCCCACAACGACTCGTTGGTGATAACCGCCAACATCATGAACGTTCGAGTTCACAGGCTACTTGTGGACACCGGTGCCTTCACCAACATTCTCTTCAAATCCACCTTGGATGCCTTAGGGGATTTCGAGTAATATTTAGAACCTAGCAATGCTAGGATAGTGGGGTTTGGAGAAGCTGTAACCGTCCCCCTAGGTAGTATCAGGCTGAGCGTCAACTTGTATCGGCTGAGGACCCGGAGAGGAGACTGACTAGGTTAGTAGATTTCCTAGTTGTCGACCAACAGTCCTCCTACAATGGGTTCCTCGGCCGCCCGTTTATTAATGAATTCAAAGTGGCGTGTTTGACCTACTACTATTGTTTAAAGTTCCCAACTCCGAAAGGTGCCAGAACCATCAAATGCGACCAGAAAAAGGCCCGAGAGTGTTTACTCCAAATTAAAGATGGCCGGGTCAAAAAGTCTGTGACGCTGGTCCATATCCTTGAAGAGGACATACAGATTCCGGAAAACGAGCCCAACATCCTAGACATCATCTCAATAGAAACCGAGTTGATGGAGGTAGCCAATCTGTCAGAAATCAACCAAGTTTTAGAACTTGCGCAAGACACACAACCGGCACCTATGGAGGGAATAGAGGAAACCCGAAACAACCAAGTGTTGGAACCAGCGCAAGAACAGCAACCTGCGCCCATGGAGGTGATCGATGGGGTCCAAGATGGGGGACCTGCAGGAGGTCAAGAACCAGCGCCAATAGACGTTGACCTAACTCCCCATGTCGCAAAACCTCCCCAAGACGAGGGACCACCAAAAATGCTGACAGTTGACGAACCTCCCCAAGTTGAAAGCAATACTGATGACCTCGAACCGCGCCTAGGTTATGAACCTGCGCAGATGTCACAGGAGGAGTGGGACGAGTTCATCAGCGACCCCAGGTGGAAAAACCAGAAAAAGAAAGCCACCCCCATGGAAGAACTGACAGCACTCCCGGTGGACCCGGAAAGGGACTTGGAGCTTTTCATAGGTTCTGAGCTACCAGAACCGTACCGGTCGAAGATGGAGTTATTTTTTATGTCCAACCTGGACGTGTTTACCTGGTCCCATGAAGACATGACGGGGATCCCGTTGGAACATGCATGTCACCGACTCAACATAGATCCGGCAAGGAGGCCCGTCCGCCAAAAATGAAGGAAATATGGACCAGACAAATACGCAGCTCTAACCGTTGAAGTGGGGAAGTTGTTGGACAACAAGCTGATCAAGGAAGCCCTATGTCCATAGTGGGTCGCGAACCCCGTCTTGGTAAAGAAACATAACGTAACGTGGAGGCTCTGCATCGACTTCACGGACCTAAACAAAGCATGTCCGAAGGACAACTTCCCACTACCCCACATTAATCAGCTTGTAGATAGCACCGCGGGTCACGAGATGATGACATTCATGGACGCTTTTGCGGGCTATCACCAGATAGCATTGCACCCAGACGACCAGGAACATACGGCGTTCTACACCAACAAAAATATGTACTGCTGGGAAAGGATGTCGTTCGGACTTATCAACACCGGAGCAACCTACTAAAGGTTGGTGAATAAAATGTTTGATCAACACATCGGCGAGTCCATGGAGATGTACGTGGACGACATAGTTGTCAAGAGTTTGCGAAAAGAGGACCACCTCGACCACCTGAAGCAAACATTCGACATACTACGCCACTACAACATGAAGCTAAATCCTAAGAAGACCAGTTTCGGCGTACACTCAGGAAAGTTCCTAGGTCACCTGGTGAGCCAGCGAGGGATAGAGGTCAACCCTACGCAGGTCCAATGCATAATCAAAATGGGCGTCCCCGATTCCGTGCAGAAAATCCAAAGGTTGACAGGATGTATGGCAGCTCTGAACAGATTCATCTCCAGGTCCGGCGATTGAAATCGCCCATTTTTCGAGGCAATCAAGGTGAACACACGGAGGTATAAGAAGGCAGCCAAAGCCAACAAGCTGCACCTTAAAAACTACTTCGTGTGGATAAGCGAATGCCAACGAGCTTTCGAGGATATTAAGGCATACCTGGCAGATACGCAGGTCCTGTCAAAGCCGATACCTATTGAGAAGCTATAACTGTACTTGGCCACGTTGGAGGTGGCCATTAGCTCCGTCCTGGTCCGAGAAGAGGTAAAAACACACCTACCAGTGTACTACGTAAGCCAAGTCTTACACGAAGCTGAGTTGCGGTATACCCCGACGGAGAAGCTAGCTTATGCACTGGTGATGAGTGTTAGAAAATTGAGGCCCTACTTCTTCGACCACCCGGTAGAGGTGCTGACGACGTTCCCACTACGTCAAATATTACAGCGCCCAGACACCGCCGGTTGCTTACTGAAATGGTCACTAGAAGTTAGCCAATACGGTATAACCTACGCACCCCGAACAGCGATCAAGGGACAAGCGCTCGCCGACTTTATCGTCGAGCTAACTTTCCCACAAGATTCGACGAGGGGGCGTATAGCTCCGTGGCACCTCTACGCTGACGGGTCATCGACTAGCACAGCGGCAGGCGCCGGCGTAGTTCTGATCAGCCCGGACAGACAAGTCTTCACCTCCACAATCCGATTTGATTTTCGAGCAACCAACAACGAGGCGGAGTACGAAGCTTTGATAGCTGGACTTAGGTTATCATTAGTTGTGGGGGCAACCAATCTTCAAGTTTTCGGAGATTCCCAACTAATAATATCCCAAGTCCGGGGAGAGTACGAGGCAAAAGACCAGCAGATGATGACCAACCAGAAGATAGCCGCACATCTGATCTCGATGCTTATACAGGTTTACATCAATCAGATACCGCGACTAGAAAACACACAAGCAGATGCCTTAGCCCGACTAGCTACCAGTAACGGCGAAGCCGAGGTCACGGAGGTTGTAGTCACCAAGTTGAATAACCCCTCGATGTCCGATTACAAAGTAAATCAGACCTCGAGTGGGGGCAGAAAGAGGACAAGGACAATGAAGATTGGCGCACTCCGATCCAAAAATACTTAAGGGACGGAACAACCCCCGAGGACACCTGGGAAGCTAGTCGGCTAATGAAACAAGCTGCCAGATATACGTTGCTGGACGACCAACTCTATAAACGTGGATTCTCTCTACCCCTACTCAAATGCTTATCTAAGAAGTAAGGGTTCGAAGTGTTAGAAGAAATCCACGAAGGGATTTGCGGAAGTCACGCTGGGGGGCAAGCTTTGGCCTACAAAACGATCAGACAAGGGTACTATTGGACCACTCTTCGCAAAGATGTCATTAGCTTCGCACGAAGGTGCCGAAAATGTCAACTTTTCGCACCTAACATCCACTCGCCAGCCAACAAACTGAAGTCAGTCTTCAGCCCATGGCCTTTTGCGAAATGGGGTATCGACCTGATCGGCACATTTCCACCTGGCAGAGGCGGTGTAAAGTTTGTTGTCGTAGCAGTGGACTACTACACCAAGTGGGCTGAAGCTGAAGCACTTACAACGATAACACAAGAAAGGATGATCGACTTCATATGGAAGAACCTGATCTGCCGGTTCGGACTTCCACAATCGATCATCACCGACAATGGAAGGCAGTTCGACGGCCAAAAGATGAGAGACTTCTGCAGTTCGTGGAACATCAAGAAACACTACTTAACTCCGTACCATCCACAGTCGAACGGCCAGGTCGAGGCGGTTAACAAAATTTTAAAGCACACATTGAAGCTCCGCCTCGAAGATAAAAAAGGTAGCTGGGCAGACGAACTCCCGGAGGTCCTATGGTCTTACAGAACATCATACTGAGCTAGTACCGGAGAGACCCCATTTTCCTTAGCCTTCGGAACTGAAGCGGTAGTACCAGTCGAGGTTCAGAGCAAGACTTGGAAGGTGGTGGGTTTTGACGAAGAAAAGAATGACGAAGCCTTGGCGGTAGAAAAAGATCTGATCGAAGAGACCAGAGTTTCGTCAGAAATGAAGAATTCCACCTACAAGCGTAGAGCAGAAAAGTACTACAATTCCCAGGTCCGAGACAGAAAATTCAAAGTTGGGGATCTAGTGCTGAAAAAGAAATTGATGGCCCCACCGGGTGTATTCGGGTCAAACTGGGAAGGGCCGTTCCAGGTTACTGCAGCCTGGCTAAACGGCACTTATGACCTCGAAGACGCAGAAGGCAACGCCTCATCATACACCTGGAGTGAAAAAGTTCTATCAATAGATCGAGATCTTGTAATAGACTAGCCGAAGGTTCGCATCAAAAATATTGATAGCGACCGATGTAAATTACGTTGCTATAAGAAGTTAGAAAATCTTGTGAAGTCAGAAAGATTTGTCAACTATTCGAACCTCCGTAGCTCGCCAACTATGCGAGCTACTGCAGGTCACCCACTGGTCGAAGGAGTTCGCCCACTGTAGCTCGCCAAGTGCTCGAAACCTCGTAATGCACAAGGACCAAGGTCCCAAACGTTATAACTAAAATGCTCGAAGGCAAAGGCCAAAGTGCCCAAGGTCGCGAAGGTGCCCTTCCTAAAGGGTCACTAAGCACCGGCTGCCTTAAGTTAGAAAAATTCGCGAAAAAGACGATTAAAACGTCTGAGGCAAGGTTCATGAAACCCAACTGCCCAACGTGAATTAAACAAAGTACAACTCGCTACCCTAAGTGGTTTAAGACGAGTGATTCGCGGCCTTAAGTGGCATAAGACGAAGAATATGTACTGCACAAACGGAGGTACGATTCGTAGTCTTAAGTGACGTAAAACGAATGATTCGCTTCTCAAAAATAGAGTAAGACGAACAATCAAGTACCCAAAAAATATATAAACGAGCTAATAACAAAAATTATAATGTAAGCGCAAAAACATAGGTAAATAGAGTTAGAACAAAAAGCTCTGGTTTCATTCAGAAATACTTGAGGAATTTTCAAGCCAAAAATGATGCCTGAAAAATCCCTAAATATAAGTAGTGTTGCTGGCCACAGAGGTCGGCCAGCTGACCATATTTAAAGTGCAAAAAGCTCCTTCTGGGCGAGCTACACGTGCCCAACGAGCTACATATACTTCAACAAAAAGAAAACTGAAAGTTACAAAAAGAAGTTCCTTCTGGGCGAGCTAAGTAGCCCGGCGAACTACTACAACTTGGCAAAAATTAAATGGAAAGCTAAGCTAAGAAAATAAAGAAAAGGCTAAGTTGCTGGAGCAGTCGGGGCAGAGGCAACAGTGGCATCAGTGGGGACCCCAGTAGGCACCTCAGGGTTGGCGGCCTCGGGGACATTCTCCTCTCCGGCGACCTAGAGGGGACAACCTCGACAGAATTGTAATGTTGCCAGTGCAACCACTGGTGTCGAAGTCGCCGAGGTTCACCATGGCATCCTCACAAACCTCCTGCATTTGTGCCAAGGTGGGGGAGTTCGTACCTCCTCATCGGTGACCTCCTCCTCCTCCTCATCGAGGTTCAGTTCCGGCACAGGCACGGTATTTATGATCTTGAAACGTGCCGGAACAAAATCGAGTGGAATGCTGCAACATGCTTCAGATATATATACACTTGAGCTCTTTAAACACTTTGAGACTGAATTCCGAAAGTGTATTTCAACTTCTTCAGCAATTGTTGGAATCCTAGACAGCACGATGGTGTATAATGTTATATCTAATCAGGGTGATTGTTGCAATCAGGTTATTTTTTATACCAAGAAGAATCTCATCACATGCAATTGTATGAAATTTGAGGAATTTGGGATACTATGTTCTCATAACTTGAGAGTCCTTCACATCAATTCTGTACAAAGGATACCAGATGCTTACATATTGAAAAGGTGGACAAAATATGCAAAATTAGATGTATGGGACAAGTTAAGAAGTGAAAACAGTAGCACAAATGCAAGTGGAGATTGCATACCATGGAGACATGAAACAATGAGAAAGTACTACAACTTAGTGTTGAAAAGTGAAGCAAACAAGGAAGCACGAGACATTATTGATGAAGGCTACAATAGAGATCTAACAGTTATCAATGCATTGACGTCCACAGAAACTAACTTGATTGTTCCCACGTCATCAAAGAGCATTTTGGATCCTGCACGTTCAAATACAAAAGGAAGAAATAAAAGGATAAAAGGGCATTTGGAGAAAAACAAGAAGAAGAAAAAACATGTATTGACTTCAGCTCTACCAAAAGAATATGGTTCTATAACTCCGAATCCTCATTTATCTTAGTTTTTATGAAGTTGTATAAAGACTATCACCATTATGTTTAAAGGCTATTACTGTTATTTTCATGGACTCACTGTTACATTCATGAACTATCACTGTTATGTTGAGAGACTATCACTGTTATGTTGAAAGACTATCACTGTTATGTTCCAAATTCTCAGCAGTTAACCCTTAAGTCTTTTCTCTGATCATATAGTATACATCAATATTTACATTATGACCAGTTAGATCTTCAAGATAAAAAAGAAACAATAATATTCTCAATTTTGAAAGTACAAACCTTAATTTCGTAAGCAAACGGTTGGATATAGAAACTAAGAAGGAGGACAATGCAAAATAAACAAAAATTCTCTTAAAATCATCTCCCCATCAACTTATTTCATTGTTATGTTGACAGACTATCATTGTTATGTTGAAAGACTATCACTGTTATATTGATGGACTATCACTGTTACATTCATGAACTATCACTGTTATGTTGATAGACTATCACTGTTATATTCATGAACTATCACTGTTATGTTGATAGACTATCACTGTTATGTTGAAAGATTATCACTGTTATATTGATGGACTATCACTGTTACATTCATGAACTATCACTGTTATGTTGAAGGACTATCACTGTTACATTCATGAACTCAAAATGCTCTCACAATCAACACTTGGCCATACAAACTCAAGAAACAAGTACAAAAAATAGAGACATCAAAACACCTCTCAAAATTTATAACAACACATTCACAAGAAACATATTTTCCCCTTCAAAATGCTCTTATCGACAAGACACAAATTTGGTAAACTACATAACCATCATTGTTTAAAATAGACAAAAAAACGTCATATGCACATCCATTTCAGTACTAAGGCTAACATGTTTTCCAAATCTAAACCAAAAGATATTTTTCAAAACAACAATTTCTTGTTCTCTTATTTCTTCTCTCGGCAGCAATTTTTTTCTTCTCATCCTTCATCTTTAAGGCTTCATCTTTCTTCTCCTTAGTAATTATCAACCAGCCATTTCAGCATCCCATGATTGGAGCACGAATTGATGTTGAGTCTTAGAAGACCACCAAATCCTATGCTCTTCACATCCTCCTTTTGTTTTTCATTAAACTTGATCATTAACTGTGTTAGACTTTTGGGCCTACTTTGACAAGTAAAATCACTGCAAAAAGAAAAAAAATAAAAAGTTAAATCAATATTAAATCTGTCACTTTTATGCATTAACACAATCACTGTCATACATTGTAACTATCACGGTCACTCTTATAAAACAAACTATAATTTTTAACAATAATCAATGTCACCACAGTTTACCTTTTAGAAATGCCCTTTATAATATTTTTTGCATCAGGTCGAGCAATAGTTAATTCTTTCTGAATGTTTTTTCCAACACTTCACTTGTTTTCCTCGCAGCAATTGCCATTACTCCATTTTTCATTTTCTTCTTTAAAGGAGTTATATCGTCCCGTAGGTATAATTTCCTCTTGGTTGATTTCATTTTTCTAGCACACTGTTTTGACCTCATTCCTGTGAAAAAAATAAACATCAATAATGTTCAACTTATGAGCAAACTTTAATATTTGGAAAAAAAAAGAAAAAAAAAAGGATATTAGTCATGTTAATTTCTAGCCTGTTGTAAAAGGTAATATGACTTGTCTTCTAATAGATGCACTGCTTCTAATGCTTATAATGTTGTCCGTGTTCTGTGGCTTTGATGCTGCATTGTTTTTCTATGCCCTTTTGTTTTTCTTTTCATACCAACATCAGCTATAAACGCTCATAATTCATACATCAGAAAATATAAATTCATACATCAGCTATAAACTAGAACCAGTTTTAAATTTCAAAATATAAATTCTAATTTTTAAACACAAAAATAACACTCCTTAATATTGCTCAATAATACAAGATTAACATCATTAATCATGCTTCTGATCAATAAAGGGTATAGCATTTCTTGCATAAATTCTAACTTAAATACCATCTGAGCAGAAATCTAATTCCAAGATAACAAAACAGGGGATGCATTGATCACAAAAAACATGTCATCTGTGGATAATAATGAAATTAAATTGTCTGAATATAGTACAAAAGGTAAGTTTTTCACTATTGACATGATGTTCACTTTTTAGAACCTAGAACCTATTAATGAATTTTATAACATTTAATATAGTAAAAATTTAAAATTATTCATTCTATCTCATCTTTTCCGATCAACTTTTCCGATCATCTTTTCACCGACCATCTTCTCGCCAACCTCTTTAAATTTTTCGATCATCTTTTCTGGCGATTCACGACAGTACTTTCGAATATGTATCAGTATTTTAGTATATTTTTCGGTACTTTTGAGTATGTATCAGTACTTTAGTATATTTTTCGGTACTTTTGAGTACGGAAATCTGACGAAGCCACTGCACATCTCCATGCCTGAGTCTAAAGTCTCGTTGTTCACAGCTACCGTTGGAATTGAAACTTGATACCGAAATTCATGTCGAAATCCACAACATCTATTCAAGCTTTGCTCGAACGCACGAAGCAATTGCCGGAAAAGAAACTCACCTCTGCCCCTGTTATCAGAAACTCACCTCAAGCCAATCACGCCGGAAATCTCGTCGGGCTGCCCACCTCAATTGAAGCTACTGCCTCTGTCCGCCAACCACTACCCTGCCGGAAAATTTGCTCAAAATATCGCCAGATACCGAAGACGAGCCCATCCGTACGCTTGGTATCCCGACGGTGGTGGAAGCTTTCATCAGAATCAAAATCACCTAATCCCGTCGGAATCACAAACAACCACTAAAATTCATTACTGGAGAAGACGAAGTGAAAACTTTCATCGAAATCGCGCCATCTCCGTCGGAATCGTCTCTACCCCTGCTCCATCGCCACCTACATTGCCTCCACCCCATTGAGAGAGAGAGGGTTTAGAGTTTTTTCAGAGAGAGGGAAAATGGTGAGAGAGATGAGTGGTAAGGTTATTCAAATTAAAGTGAATTGGTAGGAGGGAGGACCTAGGAATGTAGAGGAAGAAGGTTGACTCATAGCTGGAAACATTGTACTTCATTACAGAAAGGGTGAGAGAAGATTTGAGGGATTTATTACAATTTGGCCCTTATTTGCACTCACTTTGTCCTTTTTTGATACCTTTAAAATGGTGAGTCCTAGAATGTGTTTTGGCTCTTAGAGGTGTCCTTGGGTGTAATAAAAAAAATTTCAATTCTTAGCTGGAGTTTTTAAAGGATCCTATCATTTTTTTTCAGTTATATCTGATTAAAATAACCCTAGAATTTTATCTTTTTTCTAAAAAAAATGTAGAATTATATATTATTGGGATCGTCGAGAGTTACATAATATTATCAAATTTGATTTCGTATGTGGGTTTGCATTTGATTGAGTTGGAATCAACTTGATTGTTTTAATTTCTTTCTTGATTTGCATATATAAGTAATTTGATATATAAGATTGTGGATAATATATAT
>JAPKLY010000340.1:347364-363314 GCA_026898435.1 Prunella vulgaris | reverse complement strand
TTTGATTTAGTAAAATGTATATGTTTAAGTGATAATTATATAGATTAAACTTAGATAAGTTTTTGTGATGAAATTTAGATGTATAATAGTAGTTTAATAGTGTTTATTCCTTTCAAAAAAAATAAAAATAGTGTTGTGTTTATAAAATATACATATATAAGAGATGATATATATATGTGTGTGTTTAAGTGATGATGATCCTTATGATAGAATTTAAATGTATATAGTATTATTAGTGGAGAAAGAAATATAGTATTATAATATGAATGCGCGTGCATATATATATATATATATATATATATATATATATATTTGCATAGTAACGTCGGTTGCTTTCATCAACCAACTCAATGATTGGTTACTCTTATTTCTTTCTAGATATTTTTTTATAATATTTATTATAATTCTAGATTTTATTTTAATCTACAAAATTAATATTATCTACTAAACTCTACTATTTGCTTAGAATTATTTAGAAATTATTAACATCACATTCTAACACCCTAATTATTTAGAGATGGAGGTATAAGTCGTGTGAGAGTTTCACTCGAAATCTCTTAAAGTTAAAATAAGACGTAATTTATCAACTTAAGTTAACCGCATTATCAATTGAATAAATTTAAATTAATATTATATTTGTTTAGTATTGCATGCATTTATAGTGTAACTTAAATATATTTTTAAGAAATTATTTTGTCATTAACGTCAAATTAACTTTTTAGTACAAATAAAAATAATTTTTAATAATAACAGAACTCATTTTTAAAATATACTATATTTAAATGTATTAAAATTGGTTTATCATATTAATATATATATATATATATAGTGCCCGGTCAAAATGATTCCCCGTCCCACCCCTATACATATTAATTTTATTTTACAATGAGTCCATATTAATTATATATATATATATATATAATATAATATATTCTATATATTCCGTTGAGATCTCATTCTTGATCTGCTATCTCAGAGGAAGACCTTTTCATGCAAAATCTCTCTCTATATATATAAGGGTGTTTTGGTGTACGTAACTTTCAACGTATTCCATATTCTTACTTGGTATGTATTTTCACTCTTTTCTTCCTTTTCTAAGCTATCGTTAGAGTGATAATTGATGTGTTAAATCGTTAGAGTGATAAATACTATGTTGTTTCATTAGAGTGATAATTAATGTGTTAATTTGTTGGAGTGATAATAATGTATTAATTCGATAGATAATTACTGTGTTTTTTCTCAACAAAATATTCAGTTCTTTCTTGAACGAGTTCTTTTAAGGAGTCCCAATAGGGGTTTTTTTTTTTTTTTTCAATTTGTCAGTCAGATTATATAACTCATGGAATTTCATTTTCTCTGACATACATTATCTCATTTTGTTTGTGGGATTGCATTTGATTGAGGTGAAATCAGTTTTGATTTGTTTTAGTTTCTTTCTTAATTTGCATATATGAGTGTTTAGATTAATGATAATTATAATTATATGGATAATATATATTCTTAATTTCTAGTTTAAGTGATAATGAGATAGATTGGGCCTGTTGTTATTTGAATAATTAGCTATTTTAGAGGAAACTTTTTCATGCAAAATCTCCACAAAACCTTTTGACCTATTCCATATTTTTAATGGTACTTATTTTCACTCAATTTGATTAATATAATTTTGGAATTTCATTTTTTTCTTTTGGGAAAAAATTGTAGAATTAGCATTTGATTGAGTTGGAATCAATTTGATTGTTTTAATTTCTTTCTTGATTTGCATATATAAGTAATTCGATATATGAGGCTGTGGATTTTTTTTATTAATTTCGTAAATATATATGTTTAAGTAGCTAGGTTAAGCCTAGACAAGTTTTGGTGATAGAATTTAGATGTATATAGTAGTTTAATAGTATTGTATTTATAAAAAAAAAATTAAATGTGTGGGATGAATTATTAGTGGAAAACAAATGAAAATAGGTGGATTAATATTGAAACTTACTTTATCTCTAATATACAATTCCAATGTGAATGGACATATGTATAGCATAGTTATAACGTCGATCGGATGCTTTCATCAACCAATCTACTCATATTTTTTTCTAGAATTTTCTTTTTTATTCTACAAAATTAGCACTGTCTGCTACTCCACAAAAGTTTGCATACTTTCCTTTTTAGTTTGTCCCACAAAAATTTGCATACTCCTAAAATGAAAATATTCTTTTAAAATTTTTACCTCATAATCTCCACCATAAACATTTTACTTATTACACTTTATTTTAAAACCTTTGCTCAGACAAACTTTCATGGGACGGAGGTAGTAAATTCTAATGTTTGCTAAAATAATCTACAAGTTTGCATCAGTTTCTAACAGCCTATGCTATTATTGCAGGTGTTTCGTTTTAGATAAACATCAAGAGAAAAAGAAATGGAAGTTGGTGCAGCTGAGGCAAATGACATTTACACGACGGATGGAACAACTGATTTTTACAAAAAGCCGGCCAACAAGCAAAAAACGGGAAAGTGGAAAGCATGCCGCTATATTCTTAGTGAGTTTCTCTCGTCTTTTGTCCACACTAGCTACTACTATATATGTTGGTGTGGATCATATATAAATAATAGAAATTTGCAGTAACTGAGTGTTGTGAGAGGATGGCGTACTATGGGATGAGCACCAACTTGGTTAACTATCTTATAGTCCAGTACAATCAAGGTAATGCTGCCGCATCCAAGATCGTCTTGAATTGGGCCGGGACGTGCTACCTCACGCCCCTAATCGGCGCGTTTCTGGCCGATTCGTATTTTGGAAAGTATTGCACCATTGCCGCTTTCAGCATCATTTACGTTATTGTAAGTACATTATGCATGCATGCGATAATTAAAAGTTTGTATTATATATGTTTCTAGATATATAAAGTGAAATTTTCTATATAACTCCAATCATATATTGAAATGTTATTATGTGAGACAATACAAATTAACATTTATTCTCTATCAAAGTGACGGTGAGCTATGCTCAATTTGTTTGTTGTACGGTTTCTAACTCTGTTATGACATATGATGCAGGGGATGACACTGATGACGTTATCCGCGTCGGTTAAGGGGCTAAAGCCCGAAATGAAAGGGGGCGTTGGGCACCCAACGACGATGCAAATGGTAATTCTGTACACGGCGCTCTACTTGACAGCCCTTGGAACGGGCGGGATCAAGCCGTGCGTGTCGTCATTCGGGGCTGATCAGTTCGACGAGAATGACGAAAAGGAGAAGAGGAATATGAGCTCGTTCTTCAACTGGTTTTACATGTCGATCAACATTGGCGCTGTAATAGCTTCATCAGTACTCGTGTGGGTACAAATGAACATAGGGTGGGGTTGGGGGTTCGGTGCTCCAGCCATCGCTATGGCCATTGCGGTGGCTGCATTCTTCTTCGGCAGCAGCATTTATCGGCTGCAGATAGCCGTGGGGAGCCCCCTCACACGAATCGTGCAAGTGCTCGTCGCCAGTGTAAGAAAGTACCGTGTCAGAGTTCCCGAAGATAAGTCCCTCCTTTATGAAGCCGAGTCTAAAATCCCGGGCAGCCGTAAGCTTGAGCACACTGACAAACTATGGTACATACTATTATTGTGCATTGTTATGTTAATAGTCAGTTTAAATGTTTGATTTTTAGGCATAGATTGAGAGTATGAATGAATGTTGATATATAGGTTCTTTGACAAGGCTGCAGTGAAGACAAATGATGATGACATAGCCAATGTGAATCCGTGGAAGCTCTGCACGATGACTCAGGTCGAGGAAATGAAGTCCATCGTCGGGCTCCTCCCCGTCTGGGTCACCGGAATAATATTCGCCGCCGTCTACTGTCAAATTAGCACAATGTTTGTCATCCAAGGGAACACTATGAATCCTCATGTGGGTGGCAACTTCAAGATCCCCTCTGCCTCTCTTGCACTCTTTGCAAAGTTGAGTGTCATATTTTGGGTGCCCGTGTACGATCACGTGATCGTGCGTATAGCGAGGAAGTACACGGGCCACGAGAGGGGGTTCACGACCCTCCAGAGGATGGGAATCGGGATGGTGATTTCCATCCTCGCCATGACGGCTGCTGGCACGCTCGAGGTTATTCGCCTCCAGTATGTCAAGAGGAATAACTTTTATGATCTCCCGGTCGTCCCCATGTCTATTTTTTGGCAAGTTCCTCAGTATTTTTTAGTCGGGATGTCTGAGGTTTTTACTTTCATCGGGGAGATCGAGTTTTTCTACGATCAAGCTCCCGACTCATTGCGTAGTCTTTGCTCGGCTCTTTCTCATGCGACTACGGCTCTCGGAAGTTATATGAGTTCGCTTCTCGTGACGATCGTCACCAACGTCACCACGAAAAATGGCAAACTCGGATGGATTCCGGACAATCTCAACAAAGGCCATATAGACTATTTCTACTGGCTTGTAACTATCCTTTGTGTCATCAACTTATTCTCCTTTCTGCTCATAGCAAAATGGTATGTTTACAAGAGAGTTGCTCATCAAAATCAATAGCTCATACATACTTTAGTTCCTTTATTTAAAACTACCAATGGTACCTTTTAATTCCATTTTCATTTTCTGGTGGAAATATTACTTCCATTGTTTAAAACTATCAATGGATTTTAGTCTAGTTTAGTGGAAATATTAGTTTCTTGAATTGTAGGATTTCATTCCCCATTCATCAAGAACATATATCGGATTGATTTTTCTTGTAATTATCTCGTTGTTCTTACAATCTTCTCTGCATCAATATGTTTTAATTTGATGCATTTAGGCGATTCAAAAAAAAAAAATCTGATGCATTAAGGGATATTGTGCATTTTAGAATTGATTAAGAAGGGTTTATGCATGCAGCTGTTGATAAATATTGTTAACAAGTGAGCATATGTGATTTAAAAATAATATAATTTGGTGGAAAAGGGTAAAAATACCCATTTTTATAAGAAAAAAAGTTTTTTACACATCACCCCAAAATAAAAAGTTTTATACCCATGTCCCCACCCCCTTCAACCCAACCCAATCCAATACATAAATTAAATATCCTCTACTCAAATTAATTTTATATTTCTTATATTAGTTCTAATTACTTACCATTTATTAATTAATGAAAAATTTATAAATATTTAGCACAACTTATAATAATTAATTTAAAAAGTGTCATACTCTATTAATTTTTTTTTTTTATTAATTTATGATTGGATAAAAAAATTATTAATTTTTAACTAATTTATTAATTTATGATTGAATTAAAAAATTAAAAAAGTGGAATAGGAATAGAGGAATGTGAAAGAGGTAAGAGAGTGAGTCATTTGGGTAGAAAACTTTTATTTTAGGAGAAGTGGGTAAAAAACTTTTTTTAAAGAAATGAGTAAAAAACTTTTATTTTTATGAAAATGGGTAGTTTCCTTTTTTTTCCCTATAATTTGAATCCCATGTGTCTACAAATTTTGTTTAGGCTAAGTACAATCATATGTACATCATCCTAAGCACCATGTACAATCAAATACTCGTATAAGTGGAGTCTAGCAAATAAATGGGTGTTATTAGGACTAGTATATTACCAGTACGTTTGCACGGCTCGTTAATATAAAATGAATATTATGTTAGTTTTTATTATAGTTATCATATTATCTCATTATAAATTAATTTTATTCATAAATAATTTTGTATATTTCTTCTGTTTCACTGTAGTTATTGTTGATTTTTAACTTCAGAATGTTTGTATGTCTAAACTATGAGAATAATATTTTTTCAAGACCGTAAGTTAAAGGGGTAGTAAAATTCGTAACTTTTCATGCTGAAAAAATTAGAACAATAACTTTTTGAGCTAACAAAATAAAGACCACAACTTTTTCAGGTTGTCAATTTAAGGATCATAACTTTAAAAGCTTGCAAATTGAGAAAACATTCAACCCGAAGTCATGTCAATTTTAACGTATTTTTACCTGAAATCTAGCCCAAATTCAACCTAAATATAATCAATTGGCCCAATTTACATTGATTCAAGCTGATTTATCTTTAATTTATCAAATTTTATAGTTACGACTCTCATTTTGTCACCCATGTTAAGATCCTGAAAAATAATTTTTTCGTTAACTTTTTTTTTTTTTTACATTGTTCGATGTGTGGACATTTTTACTTTTCAAATGAGACATGTAGAATATTTTGTACTCGCAATGTAGAAAAAATCAACAATGTTAAGTAAGGCAAGTTTAGAAGATAACAACATAAAATTATATAGCACTATATATAATTTTATTTAAACTTATTTATTTACTCTTTTATCCATTTTTTTTTTCTGAAACTAATCTTTATCCACAATCAAAACTCGTCTTTGATTGAATTTTTTTCCATTTTCTATGCATTCATTCTTCAAATTTCGTTTTGTAAAGAAATTTAATTGTCAATTTTATATGAAATATTTCAATTTTTTTAATATACATTCATTCTTCTAATTACATTTTTTGAAGAACGTTGGTTGTTAGCTTACATGGATAAATAAATTTATTTTTTTCTTCTATTATCATTTATAACTCAAATATAGATTAATTATATATAAAAGGGTTAAAATTTTAAAGTTAAAAATGTTAAATCTATCTGAATTTTGAAATTTTAAATTATCACATTTAAAAAAAAAAGAATATATTTAATTAAAATTACTTCAATTAATAATGTAGATTATAAAAAAAATTAATAACAATTAAGCATAGATAATAATCTAATATATTATAATCTTTATTAATTTTATACAAACAATTATATTTATAATAGAAAATATTACTGGATAAAATATACTATTTTAAAGTTATTTTTATAAAAAATTAAATAAATAAAAATTCTTGTGAGATACAAAAAAAAAATACAATTTCTTAATATTTTGTTAGCAAAAAGGTCGATTGGGTTATTGCATATTTAATTTTAATTAGGTCAAATATTAAATATTATTTTTGTTAAAATTGTAAAAAAATTTGGTATGACTAAATTTATTAATATATTATTATTAGATATCTTTTCTAATAGTGCATTTAATTTTAATAGGATCAAAATATTAAGTAATATATTTGTCTAAATTAGAAATAACTTTTGGTATTAGTAGTTACTATTTTTAAAATATTTTGTTATTAGATTAGTATAGATGTCTTTTTTATTCAACCTATTATTAATAGTGCAAAATTAATGTTGTAGTTTAATGACATAAATGAAATCTTTATTGTTTGAATGGATTTATTCATAATAAATTCATATTTTCTTATAATATGACTTTAAATTTCGTAATCACTAATAATTTATTTAATTGTACAAATAGAATGTATAGCTTTTCCGAAATTGGTTTTTTTAAGAGTTGGATTTTCTGGTTTTCCAAGAGAGAGACTACTGGACAATGGTATTAAAATTTACAGAAGAAACAATTTTTTAGTTTTCCAAATGTTTTCCATTAAAATAGAATTGAATGTTTTCCATTTACAATAAAAAAAAGACGAGTTTATTTAAAAATACATAATTGAGAGAAAATAAGCATTTAAAATAATAAAAATGATATTTAAAACAAAAAAATGTTTGTTTAATTGGGCCAATCCAGCCGCCTTCAGTGGGCCGAGGAAGCACCAGCCCGTTATCCTTCCACTGCAAGGAGCGGGAGGTTAACGCTGCTCTGTGAAACCAGCCTGACGCGGTGCCCTCCACTCTACGGGCCACGAGGCCCACACCTTCGTGTGAACCACATGGCCCAACTCTCCGCTTGGAACGGGCGGGCTGGAAAGCCGCTGCCCCGACCCAGGTGGTTGCTTTGGCCCAACATCCAAACACCTTAATGCCCCCACTTGGGTTATAAGCTATCGCTACAAAGCTCGGCGATGTGGCATGTTATTTCTTCTCCATATAAATGACTATAAATGCTTCTTCTTTTCCGATGTGGGATATTTTCCCAGCCAAAATTTTCACTTCTACTTTTCCCAACTCTATTCTCTGCAAGATTTTACAATATATTCATGGATCTCAGTGTTTGCACAAATTCGTGATACGTATGTAACAAGACAAGACGGTCTAATTTCACGCTCAGATCGCAATAAAACAACCACAAAGCAACACCTTTTCTTTCATTCAAACTAACCATAAAGAAAGAAGAGACACAAGCATGCGACTGCAAACACATACAAGTACAAGGAGACAAGCTTAAACGTGTGTCGAAGCAACGTTTCATTTTGAACTAAAGCTGCGTTGTCAATCTGCGAGACAAATCATGTGTGTTTTCAAATTTCTCATCACTTTTTTGGGTGGATGATCGATCCACTCTGTTGTGTTTTAATGATATGGTCCAAAAACAATGATGTGCCAACGCAAACAAGAGTAACAATCATGGGAAGACGGGCGTCTCAGGAGACGATTAGCGCGAATTTTACGAGGGGCATTCGACAACTTTTGCTTAAAATGACTACCAGAGACGGCCTTCTGCTGATTTTCTCTGGAAATATGTAACATTATTGCATAACAGAAACAATAGATTGTTTCTCATTATTAAAATACTCAAAACATCATCTTGAATAAACCTTCAGATGCATTGCAAACAACAATAACCAGTTGAAGATGTGATTACACAGCAATTTCAACATTAAACCAAACAAAAACTAGATTGACCTTCGATCTTAATACAGCCTCAAGACGCTTCTTGCAATTGAGTGCGAATTATTCGGCTTAAGCTTGCTCGTTCCACCACTCCGGCTACCCCTCATTGGTGTCAAGTAGAACCGTAGGAGTCCATTGTCCACATGATTAGGCGAATACCTAGCGCTCGGATTCTTCTCCAACACAAACCCATCCTTCCTCTTCTTCCCATTCCCATTCATTTCTATACTTGATCTTCTCATACTCCCGAATTGTCCACCTATCTGATTACCATTTCTCCAACTCACACTACTATTGCTTCGATACATAGTTCTATTCAATGGACCTCTCACATCTACATTTCCTTCTGTCCTTAAATCTTGCCAAGATTCAGACAAACACCTATCTACCCCATTTACCCTACTGCATTTCTCCTCGTCCTCGTCTTTATTCCCCCCGTTTCTCCTCTGTATAAACCCCCATATTCGCCAGCTCCATCGCCTAGATTTTTTCGTCTCCTTTCTATCCCCATTCCCTATCAAAGAATTGCTACTATCCCTAAACCCACTACCCAATTCAAAAGTTTCAGAACAATCATCCCTCAGAGAGTGTGAATGTGACTCCCTCAAGTCCCTCTCCCCCACCATAACCTTTGCCCCATGAAAACAATCTGCAGTGGTCGGAGATACCTTTTCGTTGGACACCATCTTCAGCTCATCAATCTCCGCTGCCGCGGTTTTCCTAATCGAGCTAGACCTATCAAGACTCTTCCTCCTCCTCGAAGTAGAAGAATCCAAGTAATACTCTTTAGTCTGTACAGATCCTCCAGGCACACCCTCATCAACACAATTCATCAACGGCTCCTCCACAGGAATTTGCATATCAGAGCGGGAGAAGGGGGGGCCGTCCTCCATAACCGAGACCATCGGTGGCATTCTTGGGAAACTCCTCCCTATCAGATAACCATCCCAAGAAGCTCTAGGCTCATCGAAAGAGTATCTTGCATCATCAAAGCTGATTCTGGCAGCATCAAGAGAGAACCGGGGATCAGTGTCGCAGGATCTCCTCCCAAATCCATAATCAGCAATCTCAGATTGAGTCTCCCTATACTGCCTAGAAATCGGCTTCTCAACAGGCAATGTAGCGAAGTTTTCGCCATTGTTCTGCTTTTTAACCTTCTGTTTTCTCCTCCATTTGTGCCATTTCTTGCTAAAAACCGACGCCGCAGCCCAAAACCCCCCTCCGGAGCTCTTCTTCTCCGGGATATCAAAATCAATATGCTCTTTGATCTTCACACTACTAACACTTACCACCTCTTCTTCCACTATTTCGCTACTATTTACCTCCACATCAACCACGTTTCTTGAATTCTCCAAATGAGAATCTGGAAAACACCTAATTTCGTCCCCATTATCGTCGTCGTATTCATCATAAACGACAGCTTCCTCTACATTTGCAGAGTCTTTAAAGTCCTCGTCATTCTCAGTTTCAGTTTCTTCAAAAACGGGCTTATTTGCTACCGAAGATCCGATTAATTTGCTAATTTGGGGGTTTTGTTGGGAGGACGAAGCAGCGGAGGCTGCAATGGCGGATTTGTTATTACCACCAGCGCCAAATTTATTCTCGTCGTCGAGTGTAAATAACCCCCAAAGTGTATTTCTTACCCTAACATCGCACGATTTTCTCTGGGGCTCAAGATTAAGCCCCAATGCCTCGTTCTTCGAAGCGGAAAAAGACTTCGTACGACGTAGTTCGGGAAAAGACGGAGCGGGTTTCGAGGGTTTCGGAGGTGGCGGTGGTGGGGGGAAATTGTTGGGTTTCGAGGTGGAGGAAAAGAGGGCTTTTATGGCGGCTGCGGCAGAAGCCGACGACGGCCGGCGCGACGATGAGGGAGTGTTGGAGGAGGAGTTATCTAACGTGGTGAGGCGTTCGCAGAGGCAAGATGGGCAGAAGCCCGTGAACTGCTCGATCGGGTGGCGGTCGCAGCTAAAGGAGGACCGCGGCGGCTGCGGTGGCGGCGGTGGCGGCGCTGTTGGGTCTGTAGAAGTGAGATTCATAACCGTTAGAAGTAATTGTGTTCACCCCCTCCCCTGTTCATGTTAGTACCTGCAACAATACTGCATTCCAGAATGTGCTATCGTCGGAGCGCGTTTCGGTGACTGTGTAGTGCGCGGGGTGTGTGTGTGTGTGAGAGAGAGAGAGAGAGAGAGAGAGAGAGAAGGGAAATAATACGAGGAGAAACTGAGAAAGGGAATTAAAGGGGAAGAGGGGAAAAGAAAATGGTTTCACTACTCTTTAAATTCACTTTCAACTTTTCCGTTGCCACCACTCAAAAGTACAGTTTTGCCCCTGTTGTTGACGATTGTATACACTATACTCCATTTATTTATTTATTTTATTTATATTATGGTCAGTGACATGAATTAGCTCACATTAACTGCTACTGAATATCATTTTAATTCCAGAAAAGTATAAATTTAATAAAGTCAATTGGTCCAATAATATTCCATCTTAAGAGTGCATTATAATGCTACCAAATATGATATCTTCTTATTTGTAATGTGTTAACCACATTAATTGCTAATTAATATATCTTTAATTCCATTAAATAGATTCAATGTTCTAAATTAAAATTCCGAATTAAGATTAGCATTTTAATGTATAATCGGGACCCAAATGCAGAATATCGATATTTATAGTTTCTTTCACCCAAATTATCAAAATGTCAAATGCTACCCATACCCCCTCCGTCCATCAATTATACGAACTTTTCAAAAATATTCACTTTATTTTTAAACGAACCTCACAATACCCCAAAATATCTTCTGACATATTGCATTAAATCACGTGCAAAGAAAGGTGCATATAATTGGTGGACAGGGGAGTATTTTGTTTAAGTAGGTCTCTTGTGAACTCGAGTTCACATAAACTCATATCACTGTTATTTATATATATAATCACTGTTATAAAAATATATTTAATTTTTTAACAGTCATGGTGTATATGCATAACAGTGATATGAATATACGTAACTGTTACCAGGTGAAAAAACAGGCGACCAGGCAGAAAAACAGGCGACCGGGTGGACAAACAGGCGATCAGGTGGGTTTTCTTCAAGCCTTCAAGCGAACAGCTTGTGCTCCTTCAAACCTTCAAGCGAGCAGGTTGTGTTCCTTCAAGTATTCAAGCAAGCAGGTTGTTTCCCTTCAGGCGAACAGGTGGTGAATCTTCATCTAGAATCCAAATTTTGCAGTTTCCACTTCAAAATCCCACAAAATCCAGCAACCGGAGGTTCAGGCCCTCCTTCTAGCGCCAAATTGTTAATGAAATCTCCGCAACGGAAGCGTTTATGTGGCTTTTAGATGCGATTTCACTAACAATCGATAAGAATCAGATTAATAGAACTGCAAAGTGCTTGATTATGTGAAGATTTTGGCAGAGCTTCGCTGAGGCTAAGAAAACTTGCATTTAAATGAAAATGAGGGCCTATTTATAGGCATTTCTACAAGCAGGTGGTGGCATACACTTTGCCACACTTCTTCCGGAGCTTACAAGTATCCCTAACCGCTTAAACAAGATAATTACAACGGAAAATTGACTAAAAATTATGAAAACAAGGTCTTGATGATCATTCCCAATTCAGGCGAGCAACACTTCACTCCTGGCAACCAGCTCATTGGGCGAGCAGGTGAGCTGCTCGCCCAATACAAAAATTGTATGACCTGCTCGCCTATTTTGAGCAAAATAGGCGAGCAGGTGTATTGGCAGGTGGTTGGGCGAGCAGGTGAGCTGCTCGCCCTTTCCTTTCTGGCACTGCTGCTCGACCATTTTTTGTTTGTTCAATGATCCTTCTCCTCTTATATTGATCTTCTTTGGTTTTGCTCATATTCATCATGCTTGATTAGTTGTTTTGGGACACGTCATCTGTTATTCCACTAATTGCTTCCTTAATCATCTGGATAAGATTATTTCATCAACAGTAACAGTGATAGTGTATACACATGACAGTAATAATTGAGAACCCGAGTTCACTGTGAACCTGAGTTCATACAAGTTTTTGTCATTTTGTTTTGTTGCTTTCAATTATTTTCAATCAACAATTAAAAATATTCTTACACATTACTAAAAAAAAAAAATTAAAGTTGTGTATGAAAATTATTCATGATAAGATTATCATTAATCTATTTTAAAGTATTAAAAATTTAATCAGAAGTATCAAAAATTTTATCAGATGTACAGAAAATTGAGAGCAATGTTGTTATGTTATAATTGTTATAGATTTAATTGACCACAACTTTTGATACATTTATGAATATTTTGATACATTTGATCATATATTTAATATTTTAAAACAGTTTATGATAAACTTGTCATGAAATACTTTCATATAAAACCTATTTAATAAAAAATTATCATTAAATTTTTTATATTCACACCATTCATTTTATTACAAGAAATATAATTATTTTTAAACTTACATAATCCAACTCGTTATATATATATATATATAAAGCTTACAAACTCGGCACCTGCAAATCACTAAGACCGACTTTCGTCCCTGCTCGTCGAGTGGGTCTTACAGTCAAACTCCTTCTGCCTTTGCACTTGAGGGCCAACATTACCTCTAAAAATTTTATTTATTAACTTTTTTCATGTACCTATTTCCATATGAAAATCATCTTGGGAGGATGATATTTAATTCCCCTTAAGTTCCAAAATTTTCACATATTTATTATATATGTTTGTTTCAAAGTTATTTGCACATTTTAAAAAAATATTACTCCCTCCCTCCTTGAATTTTTTTCCCATTTCATAGTTGTCACGGAATTTAATAAAAATAGTATTATATTGAAATGATAGATAAAGTGGGAAAAAAAAAGTATTGTGAGTCCCAAATTTTTATTATGAGTATGAGTTGTTTCCAAATAAGAAAATAGAATAAAGTTTGTGGACAAACAAAAAAAAAGTGATAAATAACTTGTGGACAGAGGGAGTATAATTTTTGTGAATGTTAAATATATATATATATATATATATATATATATATATACACACACACACATTTGTACTCATATACTACTATTTTATTAAAATATTGTTTTTTAAATAGAAAATTATAAGTGTGTAAATAATTTCGGGATAGAAAATAAATTATAAATCGGGTTTTATTTATGTACCTATGATATTTGAAGTGAGATAAAAATAATACACAATATGTCCACTAAATTTATACACTTTCCTTTTATAGAAATCAACACCTTACAACTAATTATTTTATTTATAAATAGACCCCACAATATATTTACAATACATTTATTTTATCTATTTTTTAAAATGCATGCAAAAAAATACACAAATTCAGTGGATGGAGAGAATAAAATCTTTTCGATTTCAAACATTTTTAATACTCCCTCCGTCCACGATAAATGGTTCACATTACTTTAAACGGTCGTCCACAATAAATAGTCCACTTGCTTAAAATGAAAAAATTATAATCATTATTTTCATTTTTTATACACATATACTCATTTTTACACATCACATCAAATACTTTTTAATATTTACATATGTTTTTATATTAATATACTCACATTTACATATCAACATTTACTTTTTTTATTAATCGCATACAACAAAGGTAGATCATTTATCTTAAACGGAGGGGAGTATATACTAGTAAGGCTTAGTCTTGTATGCACTAGTTACACCGTGCAACTCAAGTTCATTTTTAGAAAGTTACACAAAATACTACTGAAAAGTTACACATGTTATTACTAAAAAGTGTATCTTTAATAGTGTAACTTTTCAATAATAATTTGTGTAACTTTTCAGTAATAAATAATATAACTATTTAAAAATACACTTGAGTTACACGATATAATTAATGCACAAGAGACTTACTCGTATTAGTAATTAATTTTTCCATTTATTTGGGATGGCCATTTGGATTTTAAAAGATTCCATGTCGGAGAGAAAAAAGAAAAAGCTACCACGCCTTCACCTCTCTCTCTCTCTCTCTCTCTCTCTCACATGTATATGTGTTGCATTCTCAAATCCCTTTCTTATCTCTCTGCTTTTCCTTTTTTGTGACCTAGGGTCTATACTGCACGGCTGCGGATATACAGATGCGGGTGTGATACGATATGAGTTCGGGGATACGAGTTTTTAAAAAAATTAGGGTGCGATTCGTTAAGGATACGTCTATTTATTTATATTTTATTATATATAATATCTAAAAAATATACTCCCTCCGTCCCGTAGGAATTTGCACCCTACGGGATGACACATTTTTTAAGAAAAATGTGTTTTATATATAAAGTAGTGACATATGGGTAAATATGTGTAAAGGTTTGTGAGTATGCACGTAAATCAATGTTTCCTTTTTTAGTAGTGTGCAAATTCCTTTGGGACGTCCAAATAAGGAAAGTGTGCAAATTCCTGTGGGACGGAGGGAGTATTTTTTATAAAAATTTTATAAATCAATTATAAATCATTTATATTTTTTATCACTTAAAATTTGAGTATATTCAATAATATAATATAATAATGTAAAAAAAATATCAATTCGAGTTGCATTAGTTCAATACATAAATCATACTAGTAAATTCAAACTAAAACGAGTGTAACACTATCAATTTAAATTATACAAAATAATAAAATTCAATTTAAATAATATATTTAATGCTTATAATAGGATTCGTGAAGTGGATTCAAGAATCTGTTAGCCGGATTCGCCACGTGAAGAATCCGACACGAGAATTCAAGAATCTTACCCCTTTTAGGGTGCGGGTGCGAATCTGATACTGCATTATAACATTTTTAGAAGAATCCGTGTATCATAGCCTAGGGCCTTTCTTTTTGTTTTGATTTTTTTTTTTTTAAGTTTATATGTATTAAATGTAATATATAATTCAAGTTGTTTTTAAGAACTAGTTTTTATATTTAATAGAATTATTAATATAAATAGAGTTGATTAATAATAATAAAGTAAATTTTTAAAAAATATTTAAATTGCACAAATCATCTAATATACAAGAAACTTAAAATGGATATTTTTACCCATTTTAATCTTCACATATCGGATTTGTGTTTTGTACCATAAATCAAACACTGTTCCAACTATGGAAACATATTTATGTTTCTGCTATATTTGGAAATGCATTGGCCTCTCTTTTTTTTTTTTTAATTGTTATTATGATAATACTATTTCGTTTATTATTATAGAATAACAAAAAAGTAACATAATATGTTTTTTTTTTTAAAGAATATCCAGACTTAAAATTTATATTGAAAGCAACTTTCTGTTAAATGAATATATTTTCCCATAACTATCAAATGAATTGTTTACA
>JAPKLY010000340.1:279622-347354 GCA_026898435.1 Prunella vulgaris | reverse complement strand
ACAGACTGAGACTGAAAAAGATTTTCCAGAATTTGCCAAACCTGATAGGAATGCGAGCAGCGGCTCACATGACCGAGCATCGAGTCAGTGATGGAACTTAGCATCCAACCAAACACAAATTGATCTCGACGGATCCAATCAGAGAATCCAGTTGATGAAGATTCATCCGGTGGTGAAGAAATCAACAGAACATCTTCAAAACCATGAGCTCGAATCGAGGCTAAGATCTGCGTACGCCAAAACGAATAATTTTGACGATCGAGTCGGATATGAAGCTTGATAAAGCTGGGCAAAGGAGAAGAAGCCATGAGATAGCAGCGGAATTATGGAAAGGATCAAGAAGAAAAAAAATAGCAAGTAGCTTGAAGATTTGAAGGAACGAAGCGGTTACACCGATGAATATATGAAGAAATGCATGAGGATTGCTTGAATGTAACAGAATAACCGTTTTCGGAAAGCGAAGGAGATGATATACACAGAATAGGAGAAAGCAGCTCAGGATACCATGTTAAATGAATATATTTTCCCATAACTATCAAATGAATTGTTTACACCTATTTATAGAGATGTGTTGATGCTCACGTGAAGTGAGCTACTCCTAGCTAACCTAACAAGAGTTAGTTATAACTGAAATTCTGATTCCTATTCTGTGTGTGAGCTATTACGTGTATATGCATGAGTGTTACATAAATGTGGGTCTCATGTGTGTGCATGCATGGAGTGAATATACATAATATTCAACACTTTCGTTCTTTCATTTTTTTTATTGTATTATACTATTTCATTATTTTAAAATCAAACAAGTAACATAATATGATTAAAAGAATAGAACATCATGATCCGAAATTAATATAAATATTGAAAACAAATTCTATAACTATTTTTCCCAATAAAAATATTCTATCTACCTTTTTTCACTGTTAAAAGAATTTTGTAGTTGTACTAAAAATATTATCTTCTAAATTACGAATTATGGGAGTTGAATTTATTAAAATTCCAACCCACTTTCCGCCAATTAACACCATTTTTTTTGGTGTAATGGACTTTTTTTCATTGAAATATTAATTGTAGTGCCCCTATATATATATATATATATATAAAATATTTGGATGAATTATATATAGATTCAAAAAAGTCACTGTATTTACAAATAGAGTCATAATATTTGCACAGAATCACTTTTTTTTGTACATCATCTATTTATAAATACAATAACTTTTTTAATCTACATGTAAATCACCATTTTTAAAACAAAAAAAAATAGAAAAGGTTTACTCATTCAGGAATTCAAAATAGTATCAATTTTTACAAATGCAACTAAAGTTTCCGGAACATGAAGATCAAAGTAGTTGAACTCCAAAGAAAAGGCAAAAGAAGCTAAATTATGGTTGACACAATTGTACAAACAATTAATAAAAATGTTATCATTTTTATTAAAATTTTATCACTTTTTAAAAATGATAATATTTTATTAATAAGTGTAGGTCTCATAACTTGAGACGGTCTCATACAAACATATTTTAAAAGTATTACTCTCAAATGACTTGAGATAAAAGTACAAATCTCTCGCATGGTTCTTTCCAAGAAAGACACGTCAAATAAGACGGTTTTTTTTTTCAAGTAGAGATATTTCAAGTGGGAGGCTTAGAGATCCACTATCTCAGATTATGAGGTTTTGGGTTAGAGGGACGGAGAACAAAATTTTATTTTCTTTTGTGATGGTCCCTTTTGTGGAGGTCGTGGTTCGGGTTGCGGTGTGGTATTGTATTGCAGTTTCATATACTTCTTCTCTTGTGATGGTTGTGGTTTTGATTTCTAGTAAAACGAAATGATATGTCATATAAGTGATAGAGAAAATGAGGTAATCAATTGTTTTATCCGATATAAAATTAATGCGAATGACTCATATATAATTGGTGCATAGTATACACACTCAATAGTAAAGGTTGTTTATATTGAAAAGTGTGAGTGGATTACTCTGTTATTAATTTTCAATTTTTTTTTTTTAGTACAATCAATCCACACTTTCAGTGTAATCAGATATTACCTTTCAATAAAAACAACCCAACTATTAAGTAAGTATACACTGGAGCAAAATAATAGTTGTATGTAGAAAAAAATATTTTTACCTTACAAATTGAGAAATATGAATCTACCAGATTTTGATGCACTTACGAGGAGATTATCATATTCATAGAAATCGACAGAATTAAATAAAATGATTCCCTAGTGGTGCACAAGAGTACTTCGCAGATAGTGCATTTGGTATGAAAATTCTTCAATGGTAATTGAAGTGAGAATACATATATAGTGAATATAGTAGATAATGAGATCAAATGAGGTACACAACGTTGATTTTCCTCCTAAATAAGGTAATCATCACCCACATTTGATTACTCCCATCTCATCCTATAATCATCCTCCTCAATCAATCCCTCATATTACAATCAACAACTTTATTTATTGTCAACTTATTCCAAAATTGGAGCACAATACCAATGATGTAACAACCATGAACATAAACTCTCATTCAATATATGTAAGAGTAAAGAAGAAAAATAAAATTTTATGCTCATTACCATTGAAGAATTTGAAACAAGCGTCCCCCCAAGTGTTACAACTGATCGGTAGGGGCCATCAACCCAAATTTGTTATATATACTAAATTATATTTTACATAAAAGTTATACTCCCTCCACCTATAACTAATTTATTTGCACACTTTTTTTATTTGTTTTATAAATATTTTTACATCTTATAAATTAAAATTATTATTTTAACTTTATTCTTATAATAATATTTATACAAAATATCATTATTTTTATATTTAATCTAATTAATTTAATTATTTTATCAATATGGTGTTACGTATCATCCTACCTTTTTAAAAATTGTGTGCTTATTGAGGTAAAATTAAAATACCAATGAAATGAAGGGAGTATTATTTATGTTAGGGCATTCTCTACTGTTGTGGCAAATTTGCAGTCACAATAATCTATTTGTTAGTAAATTTGTCCTCAATAGTATTACTCATCTTCAATCATGAAAAACAAAATTTTAGAATATTTTATGGTTTAATTGTACAAAAGGCTTTTGTAATTAAAAAATAATGTGTGAAATATTCCTATGGTCTAGAAATTGCACGAAATATCCTTATGCTTTATTATAATAAGCAGATCTCTTTTCAGGAAAATGAATTCACGGTTTTATCGATTTTCTCTATTTTATCATATTTTATTTTTTCAAATCTTAAAAATTTAAGACTATACCATAAAGAGAACAAGAAGCAGAGAAAATAAATAACTCGTTTTAAAAAGATCGAAAATTTCACTTTATTTAGTAAAGTACAAGGATGTTTCATGCAATTTCCAAACTATATATGATGAACTTTTTCACGATATTTTTTTAATTACGAGAGATTCCATGCAATTAATGTGGCTAATTTGTATGTTGAATGTGGATTTTAATGTGGCTAATTTGTATGTTGATTACCACCAATTAATAATCAAAGCTGGATTATAGTAAAATTTTAATCTTTGATAAGATAAAATGTAAAGAGAAAGTATGAGATAAAAAGTATTTAGTATAATAAGGGTTCGAATCTCTTTCATTTGATATAAATGGTTTATTTAAAAGTTTACGAGTGATGAGGTGGCAGATTTTAAGTCTATGTGGCTTAATATTATGACAAATTTCCTTACACTTGTCAATTCAGTCTTCTAATAGGTGTTAAATACATAGATTTTACTCATTTGCCCTTAAAATGGGTATTGCTCGTGTCTAGGATCCTTCTAGGAGTGACGCGAGTAGCTTTACCTTGGCTACAGAGTGTCTCGCCTTCAGGGGATGAGGCGCGAGCAACTTTAACTGGGATTGTTTCATATGTTGTTGCGCCTCTTGATAAATCTTACTCGTGTCCTTATTATTCTTGCTCGCTTGATATGGTGCTCGCACCGTATGGATTCTTCCTTTGTTGTTTGTGGAGGATTTACTCTTATCTTCTTCTTTACCGTGATCAAAACCCTTCTTGAGGGAGCGAGCAACAAGTTGTCGCGCCACGTAGGTCGGGTTGGCTGGTCGTTAGATGTGAGAATAAGGACCATGGTGGCGAGCAGCTTGGACTGCGCGAGTTACTTTAACTTAATCTTGTTTGCAGTATCCTTGTTTGGTCTTTAACTATTTTCATTTTATTCTCCTATCAACACTTATTTTGATCATATTATTAATTTATTTTATCATAATTATGTATATAATCAATTTAAAATTTGATATTTGTGTTTAAATTTTTAAAAGTTATACAAAATAAAAGGTGATATAATTTTACTTCAAAAAATTAAATAATAATGATTTTTAAAAAAAGTTTTGATATAAAATACCAATGTTCAATAATATAATATATCACAGTTACATATTAATATAAAAAATTACACATTTAATACAACATATACAAATTAAAAAAATACAACATATACAAATTAAAAAAATACAACATGATGAAATGCTAAAATAATATAAATTTACATATTTCATAGTTATTATTTTTCGAATTAGAAAATTCAATCCAAAGATTTCAATCAAAACAATATTCCGACATTCAAAATGCTAACTTAAAATTTGGTATTTTTTCTTATGATTTCTTATTATTTTTAATTAGTTTTTTCGTTTCTATTAACATGTTAATACAACTAATGTTTTATCTAAATATTTAATTTATCCCCACATTAGCTTTAGTTTTGTACGCGCCAATTATAAAGAAGAGTAATTTTTAGTTTTATTACAAAAAAGAGTAAGTGTTTAATTTTTAAAATATTTACACACTCATTCTAAGTGTGCTTTTGAGTGCATTTTTTTATAAATTATGCATAATTGTCTTTTTCTATAATTTAAAGAAAAAATGTACTCCTTATTTTTCTTCATACTATAAATAAATGTAAATTTAATGCAAAATATTATATTACTCAAAAAATATGTCACATAATATATAATACTATACATCACATAAATAAAATGAAGAAAAATTTGTTGTCTAGGCAAATTCCTCACACAGTGTTCACTTGTGACAAGATTAAAATATGAGTGGGTCTCTTGTGAACTCGAGTTCATATGAACTCGTATCACTGTTATGTGTAATCATCACTATTACTATTATTCATATATACTATCACTGTTATAAAAATATACTTAATTTTTTAACAGTGATAATATATATGCATAACAGTGATAATGAATATATATAACAGTGACAATGTATACACATGACAGTGATAATGGAAAACCCGAATTCACCGTGAACTTGGATTCATACAAATTTTTATTTTAAAATATTACTCCCTCCGTCCCAAAAGACATTGTGGTGTCTTTTGGGCACACAGTTTAATAAAAAGGCATAAAAAGTGCATTTTTATAAATATTATATGTGTATTGTGAGAGTGAAGTTTAATAAATAGTTTCCATTTTTAGATATGCAGATTTTTTGTGGGACAACCCAAAATAGAAAGTATGCAATGTCTTTTGGGACAGAGGGAGTATTTGTTCTACCAATATAAAAATGTATTTCTACCTAAAAAAAAATTATTTTTCCAATTATAAATTGAGGAAGGAAGATTTATCTTAATGTGCACTTGCCGCCATCTAACATCATTTCACACGAGTTATAAATTAAATATGCTGGAAATAATTACGAAATAGGAGTAGCTCTCTTCTAGAAAGTATTATCAATGTGATTCAATAATTGGATTAGTTTTGTATGCACCAGTTACACGGTGCAACTCAAGTTCATTTTTAAAAAGTTAAACAGTTTATAATTGAAAAATTAAACAGTTTATTACTGAAAAGTTAAATTATAAAAGATACATTTTTCAGTAATAAACTGTTTAACTTTTCAGTTATAAACTGTTTAACTTTTTAAAAATGAACTAGAGTTGCACCGTGTAACTGGTGCACAGAAGACTTACTCTGAATAATTCGCTTTTTTGTTTTTTCAAATAAAACTAATATTCATTTTTAACGGTTCGCGTCACTCCATTGCAAATATCACATTTTTTATTGCAAAATTTATATATTAAAATTTATTAGTCCCTCCGTATTTCTATAAGTTGCTCGTTGCTTTTGGGCACACGAATTAAGGTAAAAGTGAAAAAGTATAAGTGATGTGATGGAAAAAGTGAAAAAGTATAAGTGATGTGATAGAAAAAGTGAAAAAGTATGAGTGATGTGATGGAGAAAAGTGAAAAAGTAATGAAAATAGTGTAAAAAGTATTGAAAATAATAATAAAGAAGTGAATAGTAGTTTCCAAAAAAGGTAAAAAAACAATGAACAACTTATAGAAAGACGGACGAAAATGGCAACATGAGCAACTTATAGAAAGACGGAGGGAGTAATTTTTAACAATTCGTGATGTATTCTGTGTTATATATATATATATATATATCTTTCTTTTTTTTATTAAGTTTAATTTATATAATTTTAAATTTAATAATTACATAATCTTTTTTTATTAATATAACTTTCAGATAATATAAATTATTTTTTCTAATTTAAAAATTATATATTAATTTATAGAATAAAAATTATGGAGTAAGATTAAATTTAATAACGTGATACAATCATACATATTTATTTAAATTTTATACTACAATGATGCAATCCTATATAATAAAAAAATATAAATTAACACATCATAAAAAATATGCACAATTTTAATGTACAATGTAGTTTTTAATTATGATTCAAATATTGTAATATACTATTTAGGATTTAATAAAAAAACATGAAAAAAGATCTATATAATCAACTATTTTTAATATATTATATGAATTTAAAAAGTTAATGCATTTTAATACCATAACAATAATATTTAAAAAATATATGAGTTAATACAATATTATAGTTTAATTATTTAACCAAAAAATATTACAATTTAGTATTCAACCAAAAAAAATTAATAGCATAAATTAAAAATAAAAAGATTAATGCAGCGTTAACTGAACAACGATGCTGGATTGAGCACGACATTGTTGACATATATAGAGTGGAGATAGAAAAAAAAATTAATTGTTAAAAGTAATTCGGATTCTAATATGTTTTGGATGGATGGAGATTGTTGCAAATGAATAATACCAAAAGTCCTCTTACATAATTATTTTGTTAAAATTAGAAAGTTAAGAATTGAAATTTTAGAGTTCTAATTTCCTCTCTTCCTAGTTGTAAATTTTATTGCGTGTGTCTTTGTTTAAAAGCATAATATTATGCGTAAAACTTTAGGAATCGATTTAGTCGCGCAGTCTTTAAGTCGAATATCGAATATAAAAAAAGGAATAGATTACTTCTAGTGTTAGTTCATGGGAACATATATATGAATATCATTGTTCTAAAAATGGTCAAGTGGTCGATTAGTCGCCGACTAGGCGCTAATCAATCCTTGGCCGACCCGTTTTACCCCTAATCGGCGGAAAAAACGTTTGGAGCAGTAATCGACGTCTAGATCCGACTAGTCGGCCGACTAGACATCCGACTTGCCGACTAATGGCCGACTAGGCACCGATTTATGAAAAAAAAAATTAATTTTTTCTTTATCCTTTAGAAACTACTTACTCCATTATTAGTTTGCGTTCATAGTTTTTTTCCCCATATCATGATGCTTATCTTTTAATATATTAAAGTTTAAAATTTAAATTAATATGTGTCATTTTTTGAATTTTAAATTACGACTTTATTTCATTTTGAGTTTCATGGTTGTTATAATTTATAATTATAATTTTTAAAGGTGGTTATGTTAATTTTTATTATTATTTTATGTGTAATGTAGTATTAATTTATTAAATAATTAATTATATTTATCGTTTAGGTGTTTCCGACTAATCCCCGACTAGTCGCTAGACCCTAGTGGTCCGACCTACTACCGACTAGCGATTTTTAGAACACTGATGAATATATGCAAATAATCAAGCATATTATTCTATAAAGGATCATTTGGTTCGTAAGATAAAAGTATCTATCCGTAAAAAACATGCATGTTTTTTACGGATAGATACTTTTATCTTACGAACCAAATGAGCCATAAGTGTGTTGCCGAATATTATTGATCAAATTAATAATACATTAATTACTGAATATGATTAAGTATACTATGCTCATAATGATTGTCTCTAGAACATATATACTAACATTTTTAACTTGTGAATTATATTTTCAAAGAAATGAATTGATATTTTAGAATTTTTGGTGGTCGCCATACCCAACTGCCAACTAACAAAATTAAGCTGACCTGGCCACCGGACTCCTCACTTGAGTGAGTGGTTTGGGTTCGATTCCCTTTGGGTTCGATATTTTTTTTATTATTTAGGATTCGAGAAATATCACATTATCGATTTTTAAACATGAAACGATAAAGAAATATCAACGCGAGGGTTAAAAGTTAAAATCCAAAAACCTAAGTTTGTGTTTACATGCTCCAATTTAAGAAACTTTAAAAATCACAGTCGGAATATTACAAGAAAATGTGATGAGTTAAAAAAATATTTATCATATACATTATTACGATATGATTGAAAATGACAAATTTCAAACTCAGTCTACATTTTTTGAATTAATTAGTTGGGTTTATTTTTGGAAAAGTTTTTGCACGAAATATCTCATCTATCCCACAGAAATTTACATACTTTACTTATTTATACGCCCCATACAAATTTACACATTACTAAAAAAGAAAATACATTAATTTACGTGCAAATTCACAAACATTTACACATATTTACCCATATGCCACTATTTTATATATATAATATATTTTTCTTGAAAATTGTGTCGTTCCGTAAAGTATAAATTTCAACAAGACTGTGGGAGTACTGTATATTTGAAGCTAGGGAATATAGGTAGTTTTCAAATCCAATCCAGTAATTAATTAAGATAACCCAAAGTCAGTAAAAGTAAATAATGAGTGCATTTCAATTTTTTTTATTTTTTCAAAGTCGGATGAACTCTTGGATGATTACAATTATGGTGGTAGATAAAAAGACAATGATGCATGCATGAAACCAAGATTAAGAAAGGTAAACATGCAAAAGCACTTTTGAGTTGGAAATAATTGCATGCTTTTACAGAAAGAGATCATGAAGATGATTTTTGAGTTTATAAATAAATAAGTTTGGTTAAAAAATAAATAAAAAGTAACCCGTTTGGGTGGCTAATAGTACATTTCGTTCGATAAACATTTAATAAAATATGAGTTAATCATCCAAATTAATTGTCGTGCACCTAATTTGTAATTATTATTTATGATAAAATAATTAATACTACCTCCGTCCCGGAACTACTTTCATAGTAGTCCCGGACACGTGAAACAAGGAAAAATAAGTATGTGAGTGTAAAGTTAAATAATAAAATAAGAAAAAGTGTATTTTGTTGACTTTTGTGAGTGAAAAATGTTTACTTTTTAGGTGTGTGAAAGAAGAGTTGAGACGTCCAAATAAAGAAAGTGTGAAAGTAGTTTTGGGACGGAGGGAATACTTTTTAATAAAACAATTAGTACTACTACATTAATTCATTTTACTAATATTGTTTACAACATTTTCATGAGGTGTTTAAATGTTAATTGATATGTTAGTACAACTAATACTTATACATATGGAGTATATTTTTTCTATGAAATTGTATTTACCAATACTCTATGCACAATCGCCTCACCATGAGATTGAAAACAAATACTTTTACAACTAAAAAGTATATATAATATTATAATACTTAACTCTCCCTTATAATTAATTAATTATCAACAATTTTTCTGAAATGGATTAGTTTTTTAAAATTAAAATATTATAAAATACGTACGTAAAAATACAATGTTTTATGTATGAGAATTAGATCTCATTAATGATTATTTCTATAACTATTTATATTTTAATTTTTTTTATTATTACTCCCTCCGTCCAAACAATTTGCAGACTTTTCTTTTTTCATATGTTCCCACAACAATTTGTAAATTTTAAAAAGAAAATTATTTTATAAATTAATCTCTCACAATATTTATAAATTTACATAAAATGTGATCATTCATTTTTAGACTCACATTACACTCAATCCAACTAATTTTTTTACATAAAATTATATCAAATTACCCCCAAAACATTACTCAATTTTAAGTATTGTGTGTCTTTTTACCCTTGCAAAATTGTTGTGGGAGGAAGTAGTTTTTATTTCGTACCATGAAGTAAAACTTTTTAATTTTTTAGATAGACTTATGGAAAAAGTAATAACATATTTTAAAAAATGATATATATGTGTATATGTTATTAGGATCACATACAAAATTTATATGAGACCACTCTCTAAAAATAAACATTTATAATCAACACAGTACAATAGACCAATTTTTATAAAAGAAATAAAAAAACTATTTCAACCAATCGTGAGAATGTGAAGAGTAAGCAAAAGGGATAGAAATGATAATAAATCTTATGGGCCGTTTGGTATAATTGTAAGGAATGGAAAGGGTATGGAATGAAAGTCATAGTTCTCGTATAACTGAATTATGGTTGATTCCTTAATTTTTTGGAATCAAAGTCGTATTAGAGTCATTCCAAACACACACTATGACTTTGATTACCATTACTCACCTCCAAAAATCTCCAACCCAAAAACAGCCCCTTATTTAAGGTGTTACTGGTGAATAAAAGCACTACACACTAAGATGTCTCTCACCACTTGAATCTTATACGAGATTGATTATTATTTTTACTTATACGTGAAACATTTAATATTAAAAAATAGAAATACACAGAAGAAAATAGCTAGGCTAATTAAGAAACGATGGTTGGGACAATGTCCAAATGGATTCAAAATGTGTTTCTGGGGAGTCGCCCTGATTAAGAAATGACTCTGCCATTCACCAACTGATATTATTTTATTTTATTTTTATTTAGAACAAAATGAATTAGAGAAGAGATACATATAGTCCTCCCTCTCACCACAAATTGCAAGATAAGAATGACATATTTCTAAGAGTACGTAGCAAAATGGGTAGAAATTTTTTAAGAATAATTTGATAAAATTTTATATTAAAGAAATGTGAGGTTGAATTTATGAAGTGATTTTTTAACTGATTTTTAGAATATTAATAAAATATCTTTAAATTAAAGATCTTCAAAGGCTAATGAGATGAAAAAAGTATTATTTTATAATTTATTCTGAATTTAAAAAAAAATTAAATACTATGCTTATAATTATCGTATGCATGGTGTGTGTTGCATACATACCATTTAGCAGTACCAATATCATACACTCCCTCCATTCCGAGACTTTTTCCCAAAAGACCTGGGCACATGAATTAAAAAAAAGAAAAGAATATCTGAGTATTAAGTTAATTAATAAAATATAAAAAGTGTACTTTATTCACTTTTGTGAGTGTAAATTATTTCTTTTTCAAGGTAGAAAAAAAAGAGTTGAGACATTCTAAAATAAAAATTGTAAAAAAAGAGTTGAGACGGAGGGAGCATGTATTATGTTAGTAAAATTGCAAGAGTTTGTGCATGAGTTAGACTGTCATACCATAAACTTTTTATATATTCTTTTAAAGTTCATATTTTCAGAAGACGTGAAATTATTTTAATAAAACAACACCAAATTTATATAATGAGAATATATATATAAAAGTAAACGGTGCATTGGTTTCACCATGCAATATATTTTCATTTTGTGTAATTTTCTAATAATATTAATTGTTTTATTATAATATATTAATTAGATAATAATAATAATAATCTCGCGTAATAAAAATAACTAATACAGGCACGTGACAACATTGACCTAAGTCCAAAATTATTACTATCAAATTTTGAATACCGTTAAAGCTGTTACAACAAAAAAAAAAAAACCTACAAATTAATATACATAGCCATTAATTAAATCTATCATGAATAAGCAGCATACTCTACAAAGTGCTAGCCACCCCAATTATTCAAAAGAATAAAAAAAAAATTTGAATTAATTTAATTTAATTAGTTAGGTTATCCGTACGCTTCAGACCGAAAATTACTAATTGCTGCATGAGTGCCCCTCGTGTAAATATATTTACACACACAAACATATACACACATATAAGTGTGTATCTGTGTGTTTTCTTTTCTGTGCGTGCATGTCACGTGTCAGTGTGTGTATATATATGTATCTGTGTGTGGTGTGTGTGTATACACATGTATGTATAGGTTGAAACGCATGCATGTACTACTACTATTTCATTACTATTGTCTGCTGAATGCTGATCCTCTGGCTGTCAATTTTCTGACGTGACCTCTGTGTTTTTTTTGGGTATTTCAACATTTGTTAAATAAATAGTATGGTTGCAATAAAATTGATATTTAGATGGTGTTTGGTAGGGTATATTATCGATATAATATGAATTTTTGTATTGGTTTATTTTGTTTGGTAGGGGATACAAATTTTATGCTAACTCGTTTTTTATACGGCCGACCCTGTAAAAGAAGAGGTCATATTACACCCTTTTCACTATTCACAATGTAATAAATTATCTCACCATTTCCACCTTATAATTTTTGTATGACTTGAATAGTAACTTTTGTTCTTATATATCTACATATTACACTCTACCAGATGAAATTACTTTTTCTATCTCTATATTATGCCCTACCAAATTAGATTACTTTTTAGGACTAATTTTATGTAACTTTTCTATTACACCCTACCAAATAACATTATATGGATTTTACTTACAAAATTTATAACTCCTAATATTGTCTACCAAACATCCCCTTAATGTTATTTTTATATTAGTCTTGCTAGAAATATTTGTGCTGGTATTAAATTGAGATTCCAAATTGTATAATTAACTTTATTAATATTTGTGTTTCTTGCTATTAACATGTTTTTTTTTTGTTTTAAAAAATAAATTAGATTTTTTTCTTTGTTAGTAAAAAAATAAATTACTTCTAGCAAATTCTAAATTGAAGTTTTGTTTGCGAGGTTTCAAAATTTTAGATTAAAATGTAATTTACAAATAGATTGTAATTTTATTTACATTAAAAATTAATTAAAAAAATTATAATTTGTGTAAGATGACGCAAACTACGAAAGATTAACATTTATTAGTTCCAGAGATTGCTAAAATGTCATCATCAAATTATGTTTAAATCAGGTGGGTTAGCTCACCTGGCTATCAGGATCCTCACTTGAGTGAGTGATATGTTTAGTTTTCATTACTTGATACTCTAAGATTGGATGTACTTATAAACATTTATTTATACAATTTTGAAACGAAAATTACTTTCACACTTATCTCTCTTCAACAATGTTACCTTCTCATATAAAGAAAAAGAAAAGATATAATTCATGTTCAGAAAAAATAACTCCCTCCATCTTATACGAATTTACAATCTTTTTTCTTTTTTACGTTCCACATAAATTTGTACACTATTAAAAATGAAAAAACATCAATTTATGTGCACACTCATAAAATTATACACATATTTATTCATATAATATTCCTTTATATATAAAATACATTTTTCTTAATCATCATGTAGAGTGCAAATTTCTACAGAATAGAAAGAATAATAATTTTTTTTCTTATTTACTTTAATTTGCTCGTGCTAAATTTCATTTTTCTTAATATATATCATTTCACGTGTGAAAGAAATCTTAAAATGGTGGAAATGCTCATAATTAATAATGGGCCGTGACTCGCCGCCAGATCACGAGTTGCATAAGCCAACCGGTTCGGCATTCTACCTATAATCGGGCCGTAGGGCCCACAATCACTCGGTGCATATCACGGGGGCCCATCAACTCTCATTTATTCACAATAACTAAAAATAATAACAATAAAAAATATCAATTATTAACCAACACCCATGTGGATGGGGTACGAAATATGTGCATGGAATTAGACGTAAAGTGAGAATCTGTCTTTAGCCTTTTGCTTTTATTATTTATTTATTTTTATCAACAAAACCAAATATATAAAGAATGAAAAGAAGTATAAATATTTGTCTTTGTATCACTAGGGCTTGTCTTTTCATGTTCTTGTTTGTTTTATGCACTTCACAATAATTCCATATATAAAAGATTTGGACACAAAAATTCTCTCTGCGTTGTGGGTCCCATCTTAGCTCTTTTTCCATTTTGATTCCACTTAAACAAATTAAATAAAACCAAAAAAAAAATGTGTGGAAAACATAAATATTGTTTTACAATTGTTCTAATCACAATTCATCAAATAGTGCAAATTCTTTTAGAAGCTTACTTAATTATATGCCACAAAATGAAATTTTGGATATGATATTTTATTTTGTATATAGTCATACTTTATACACTGTGTTCCTATTTATTTTTGGTTGATAGTGCTAGATTTACAATGGATCCTCTGCATATATACAATTCATTGATCATGAGGAAAGTAGGAATAATTAATTACTCGATTTGTTATTTCTTGAAATTGCTTGTTGAATTTGAATCCAAAAGTGGGACGTGTGATAAAAATATTCCACTTGGGTTTACTATTTAAACTAGGGATTAATATTACTTTTAATTTGGTCCTATAATTATGTAGTGTACCAATTTAGTCTCATAACAATTTAAATCTAACAAAATTAGTCCCAAATCGCCGGAAATGACATAAACAATGTCGTTTTACTCATGTGCCGCGCGAGCCAATTTCGGCGGAAAATATAACACGTGACCAGCAAGTGAGTAAAACGATGTCGTTTTATGTCATTTTCGGCGATTTGAGACTATTTTGGTTAGATTTGAATTGTTATGGGACTAAATGGAAATATTACATAGTTATGGGAGTGAATAAAAAAAGTGAAAAAGTTATGGGACGATTTTGGTATTAATCCCATTTAAACTATTTTTTTTATCCTTATGTTCACATTACATATTTTACCCACAAAACAAAGCATTGTGTAAACTATTTTTACCTTACATTTTATTAAGTAATACTTTGTAATAAATAATTATATTGTTAAATTAATATTTTTTAATAAAATAACTAATATATAGATGAAAATTATCGTACATATATAAGACGTTGCATTTATCCACAGTCCATCATTTCTACGGGTTATGCATCACCAACCTACACTCATGTTATTAAAGACTTAAGAATAATGATATAATTATTGTCATTGAAGTCAACTTTTTTAAATGTTATATGTATATATTGTTGATACAAATTAATAAACAATATTACTTATGATAATTGTGAGAATGAAGACAAAATATAAGTAGGTTTTTTTTAAAACTTGTTCACGGTATAAAACTGATATCGTTATATTCAATCATTGATATCATTCATATCTATTATAACATATTGCATTATAAAAATGTTATGGTACATAGCAGTGAATACATGTAATAGCTAGTATCAATAAATAAATAAATAAATATATATATATATATAATGATATAAATTTCATACTGTAAAACTGATTCATCTCAGATTCGGGGACAAACTATGCAAAGATTTGTCGTGTATGAAATTAGTTTCCCATTTCATTTAGTCCAACTTATTTCATCATAGGATTAATCTTGTATGCACCAGTTACAAGGTGCAACTCAAGTTCATTTTTTAAAAGTTATACAAAATACTACTGAAAAGTTACACATGTTATTACTGAGTGTATCTTTTATAATGTAACTTTTCAGTAATAAATTGTGTAATTTTTTAAAAATGAACTTGAGTTGCACCGTATAACTGGTGCACAGGAGAATTACTCTTCATGATATGGTGGCATATAATGGTGAATTAATTTGGTGTTGAAAATTTTATATACATTTGACTAAATCTTTGAGGCAATAATGTTTCAATACATTCTAAAAAAAATAATATCACAAATCTAATATATATATATATATATTCTATGTGTTGAAGAGACACAATGAAACCTTAAATAAGAATTAAACAATGAACTTAGTGGAGGTCAGTTGACTAATCTTCTATATTTAAAATAAACTATCACATAGACTAATCTAGGAGGGACAAAAAAATCTTAAAAAATCCGAATATCTAATTATATATACACACACTCATGTTACAATATGTGAATGGAATAATTAAGAAATCAAAGTCACACATGGACGCGTGCGCCATAGGTTCCACCAATTTAGGGGATCACCATTATACATCAAATAATGTTGTCTTATATTAGATATATAATTAGGGCCCATATATCTCAAAATTATTCTCCTTGTTAATTATATGCTACTAATTGGAGTGATTAATTATTTCCACATGAGATTATGCAAAATATATGGATCGGATCGTTAATTTAATTATAAATGAGTTGAGTAAAATTCAACAAATTAATATTAAAATTTGTTTGGATTTGAGTATATATAGTTAGGGCCATTTGGTAGGGGCATGATAGGAAAACAACCCAAGAAAAGTCACTGGAAACTGGACTTCTCAGTCCTGCCAAACGGGCCCTTAGGATCATCATGTGCTGTACTTCAACATGATCCGAACTAACATTAATCGACTCATATACAATTAATATATATATATCCTCCATTTTATTTAAATTGTCTGTTGTTTTTAGAAATAATTGAGTTGGATATTGACATTGAATATGAGAATATGCAATTATAGGTGTTAAGGTGGTTTAATTAGAGTGGGGAAAAAAGGAGGGCTCATTCATTCATGATTGCAATGAAATGTTAGGACCCTTGATTTGGTCCCCTTTGGCCCACGAATTTTGTCGAATAAAGAACATTTTGTTGAGTGATATATCCCACTATCTATATGAAGAGGCCCTCATTTTGGACCCAAATGCCTATTCACAAATATTGTTTATTATGCTACTCTAAATAGGGAAATATATCATTTTGTTGCCTAATATTTGGACTAACATCAGATGTTCCTAAGGAATATAGAAATTAAAGAATATACTACACGTACACTAGTGCCAAAATATAGACGTGACATTAGTACATATATGACTCCACTTCTTCTTTAGGTGATTGACATCACTCTTTATTTTTATTTTAGAGGATTTCAACGTACATATTTTAAATATCTTATAAGTTTTATCATTTTATAAGTTGTTTTAAAAACATGTCGGTATTATTTTTGAATAACCTATAAGTTGTTGAAGTGTTTGATTAATACAACTTATAAATAGTTGTTCGATAATTTATCATAATTTTTAAAAAAATAGTAATTTTAATAAAAAATTATTTTTATATTTGTTATGTTGAGCTAGAAGTTGAGGAGTAGTGGGAGGGTCAGGAACGGGCCAGGTAGGTGGAGGTGGTGGTGATAGTGAAGAAAATAAGTTAAAATATTCGAACGTATATTTTTGCAGCTTATAAGATACAAGAAATTAAAGTTCTATAAACTGTCAAATATTTTATTTTGCCAAACACTTTAACTCATAAACTCTTAAACAACAACTTACCTGACCACCGGGCTCCTCACTTGAGTGAGTGACCCGGGTTCGATTCCCTTTGGGAACGAATAAGAGAGAGATATAAGGTTAGCTTGTATTTTATCGATTCAATTGAAAGCTAATAATACATAAATGGAAAAGTTTAGCTGAAAGTGCATCATATGTATGCACATGGTTAAAAATCAGAAAGAATATAGTGGAGCTTGAAAACTTTGACCTAATTAATGATAATTAAGGTACTTACGCGGCTTAATTGCGCTTTTTGGTGATTAATGGTTAAATTAATGAATGGACACAAAAGAAAAGATCAAACTAGTCCACCCAATTTAATTAAACTTGCCCTAATTAAGATCAATTTGTACCGATTAGACCATTTTCCACTATGAATGAATTTTTTTAAATAAAAGTAACGAATTTCAAACTTATGTCAGTTCATGTCTAGCTAGATTTGTCTGTATGTATGAATACTTTATAAAGTTACATCACGAATTCAGCCTAGCTAAAAGTACAAGTTTATCTAATTAAGTGAATTTTAATTAAACAATACCTATTTCAAAATAACAATTGCAGTTGTTCGCACTAATTAAACAGTTACAACTGTTCAACAGTAAAAATATTTGTAATTATTTAGTGAAACTAGTTGATACCATTTTAGAATATATTTGAATTGCACGGTATATATATACACACCAAGTGCACTAGAAATTTAGGGCATGTTTTCAATCTCTAGAAAAAGTGTAGAAACATTTTTTTTAAGTTGATAAGAGACAACATTTTCAAAATAAAAGTGATTCTCACTGTTTAATAGTATGGTTGAAAACATGTACTTATTCATCTAAAGCCCTTAATCAAATTCAAGAAGAGGGCAAAGGCTGATTTTTTCATTGTAACAAAAATAAATTTGGGGTTTTAAGATTTTGCTTTTCAAGATGTATAACATGAAGAAGCCCCATAGGGTGGGAGGTACAAATTGTTTGAAGCTAGTGTGTGGATGTGCGTAATTTGAGTTATTTGGAAGGTGAGGAATGCGAAATTATTAAAAAACGAGGAGATCTCTTCGACAAAATTAAGCGAGGAAGTGAAGAGTAGGCTATGGAGTTGGCTGGCAATAAAGGAACCGAGGCGTCAAATCTTTAATTTCCAACAATGGTTAGATAGTCCTTTATCTATTCTGGTTGACTAATTATGTGATCATAAAGAACATTGTGCGGTGTACTGTATGATTGTATTGTTTCGAGGTATTTATCATGCCTCAAGAAAATAAAAATTATTTTCTATTGATAAAAAAAAAAAAAAGCCCCATAGGTTGGTCCAGTGGGTGAAGTCCTATGGCTTAAGAGTATGTCTCTTAGTTTGAGATTCGAAACCCACAAAATGTAATTAATTTATGAGATGAGCCAGTTCATTAGAGTTTTGCTCAGGTTTGAAAAGCATCTCCACAAGTGGACGTAGGTTATGGGTCCCCAGATTAATCGGTTTTTGGTCCGTATACCGAGTGCCAAAAATAATTGTATAACGTGGAAACCCTAATATAATCCTTAATTAAAAACAAGCAACCTAATTAAAGTAGGTTGATTGTGGTACTAGGTTTTATATCTCCATAACCAGTAAATGAGTGAAGGAATCCCAAGAAAGAATGTTGTACCAAAGATCTTAGCATGTTACTAAAGCAAGACAAGCCTAGAACAAACAGATTTCTAGGTTTTACATACTATATATATATCTCTTTGGGATTGGCAAAGATTCCAACAAACCCTAATTGATCATGATCATAATGTGGATGACCTTAGATTTATCTTTACTAAAGTTTTTTTTGTTTCTTACATGTACATGTGTAAAGCGGGACGTACGACTCCCGTTCTCAAATTTTGATGTTAATTTCATCTCTTTCTTTAATTGATTTAATTTAATACATGCATGCAACGAGATTAATTAACGATGCATGTACATATATATCATAATAAATCATGCGCATTAATTAATTAATACGTGATGCAAATATGTGTGTGGTTAGTTCACCTGGCCATCGGACTTCTCACTTGAGTGAGTTCGATTCCTTCTATGAACAAATTAAGAGAGATATAATGTTGGTTTGGAGGTAATTTTTGGAGTGTTTGGGGATTTGGTGAACTAATTTCTAACTACTAACAACGAAAAAATAAAAATGTGTGTGTTTTTTTTTCAAAGTTGCAGGCATATGAGGAAAAAAGAAAAGATGGCCGTCTGCTTCTTTTTTTTAAAAAATTTTTCTTGCCCACCCTTTTCCTTTGAAAACTGTACAACTGAAGAGATAACTGATAAGTGATGTGTGGCAGTGGGAGAGGGAAAAAGAAGCTGCATACATTAAAATGACTGGATCTTTATTCTCTTTAAAGCTAATAATTCTTTGATTTGATGCATGCATGGAGAATTAATTAAGTACTATGAGATTAAAAACCACATCAAACTATTGGATGTTTGATATTTGATTAAGATTTATAATTTGGCACTCATTAATTAGAGATAAAAAGTTTTCCCATAACTTATCATGTGTTCAATTTTGATCCTAAGAAAATTGATTCTTAGATTTTGATCCCGTAACTATTTAAATTGTCCAAATTTAATCCTATTTTTACTGGAAAAATAAAAATAATGTTATTTTTTGTCATGCACGGCAGATGTGGTGGTTAAGTTTGAGGCTTTTCAATATTTTTTTTCTGCATTTTTTTTTTCATATCACTGGAATACTAATATAAAAAAATATCAGCAAGGATACTAGAAAATTCAACATTCAACCACCATATACACCGTAAATGACAAAATATATATTATTTTTCATTCTTTTGACGAAAATGGGATCAAAGTTGAATAGTTCAAAGAATTACGAGATCAAAATCATAGAATCATTTTCTTCTTTTGTTTTTTGGTTAATCTATCTCTCTATTTCCTACTTTTTTTTTTTTATATTTGATATCATATTACTTAATTTGTATGTCCAAAAGGTTTAAGAAGCTTTAATAGAGATTGAGGAGCAGTACAATATTATCGGTTTATTGTAGTACTCCCTCCGTCCCCCAAATTTATTCTCATTTGTATGGGCACGAGTTTTAAGAAAAGTGAAATAAAGTAGATAAAGTGAGGATATTGTGGAATAATTGTGGGGTCCACTAGAGAATAAAGTGATTGTTTGTGAGTGTAATAATAAAATAATATTTTTTAAAAAAGGAATGAGAATAAATTTGGGAGGACGGATGAAAATAAAAAGTGAGAATAAATTTGGGTGATGGAGTAGTTAATAATTTACTCTGTGAATAAAGAAATTAAATTTGGTGGGAAGGTGTATTATTAATGGGCCCAACATGGAAGAGCTTTCCAGGCTGGGTATTCCATGCATTTTTCAGAGACTAAAATAGGCCAACTTTAAGCCCACATTAGTCGACCCCAATTACCTTGAAATATGTACACTTTCCACATGTTAAATTCAGTGCCCAAAAATATGTACCACAAAGCCAATAATTCCATAGCCCCTATTTAATGTCCATAGATGCTATGTTTAGAAATATATATACATAAATGTATACATATGTAAATTGCTTTTTTTTATATATGTAAATTGCTTCTTTTTTTTTTTTTGGCATAACACATCAAAAGGCCCTGAACTATCACTTTTTATTTTAAAAGGCCCCTAATCTATTTTTTGTTTTAAAGAGATCTCAAACTATCAAAAGGTATTTCAAGAGGCACTTATTTCACAGTCCGTTAATGAGTGTTTTTCAGGTGCTGATTTATGCGAGTGTGATGTATATTAATATTCTAATTAGGATTAAAATAAACCGTGTAGATAAATAACTCTTATTTTTCACAAAATGTATAAAAAAAATTCTTAAGAAAATAATTGACTCTTTCAAACAAAAGAAATTCAAACGACTCTACTTCTTTTGAAAGGAAATGACGCTATTTGAGGACACAAAATATTCACAATATCAAAATCTGAAATTCAAATATCTATTGTTACGAATCAAACCTCACTTAAATTAATTTCTTCAGAAAATTTCAAAAGTTTCAAAGATTTTTGAGCATGTAGGGTTTTATTGGGAGATTTTTGCATGATCCATGGCGGTTTTGTTGGCGGGTTTATACTTCATAGAGGATTGAGATTTTTGGTTATTTTTGTGGAGTTCCATTCATATACAAGTAGTAGACAAATATGAATTTTCTCCAACCATATGAAAATTAGGGTTTGAGAATTGGGAATTTTCTCAGGCCACGCCTTTTGAGTTTTTTTTTCTTTTTGATAGATTTTGTATATTAAGAATTATTTATCTATGTGACTTATTATAATCCTAGTTGGCATAATAATATATGATACACTCATATATAATCTAACGCTTGACTAAAGATCGTGAAATAAGTGTCTCTTGAAATAAATTTTGATAGTTTGAGGGCTTTTTAAAACAAAAAATAGTTTATGGGCCTTTTAAAATAAAAGATGATAGTTCAGGGGCCTTTTAATGTATTATGCCTTTTTTTTTTATCTCATATGAATCTGTACTCAAAAGATCTTATTCCACGTTCTTTTTTTTAGTTTATCCATTAAAATAAAATGTACATAAGATCCTATGAGAATTTGTGCTCAATAAATTTGGTTCCATGTTAATTCATTAGTTTTAACGGAAAAATTTTATAGGACCATTTATGTTAAAAAATAATCAAATTCATGAGCACAACTTCTAATGAGACTATTTGTACAATTTACCATCTATATAATTTTAATTTTATTTTTTGTATTTTATATTTAGTTCCATTAATTTTAATTTTTGTATTCAATCCTATAAATTTTAAGAAATTGTATTTTAGTTTTAAAGTCGGCTACATTAGGTCACTCTTCCGGTTTCTGTTGATTTGAGGAGTAAAAAAAATTAGTTTTTCAAAAATTACAACTTTTAACATGAAATATTTTGATCGTTAAATTTCAAAAACAACTTCAAATATTATATTGCTATGATATTATATATTTTGGATTGAAATTACACATATTTGTCTTGAGGTCTCCCATAACACTTCACATCGATCAATACGTGTTCATTTTTATTTACATGTTCTAACATTATTTTATAAAAATAGACTTTTTTTCGCATGTCCCATAAAGATTAATTTTACATTTTTATCTTTGTTTAATGTATCTTGTTATTCCACATTAATATTTAAATACTAGTAATTGCCTTGGAAATCAAATAGCCATAAGAGCAAAAAAGAAATAAAATTATCGAAACAAAAGAATGGAAAATTTTAAATGATTATTTGACAATTAATGGGAGGGGTATTTGGTGGATATGATGATCGATTATTGGCCTAATGGTTAGATTAATTGGCATATATAGTAGAAATTAGATAATAAATATAGAGTAAGTCTCATGTGCACCAGTTACACGGTGCAACTCAAATTCATTTTTAAAAAGTTAACAGTTTATAACTGAAAAGTTAAATAGTTTATTACTGAAAAGTGTATCTTTCATAGTTCAACTTTTCAGTAATAAATTGTTTAACTTTTCAGTTATAAACTGTTTAACTTTTTAAAAATGAACTTGAGTTGCACCGTGTAACTGGTGCATACAAGACTAATCCATAAATATAACCAATAAGATTAATAAAAAAAATTGCCTAATAAAAAGTAAATTAATAACTAATTTAATCAATCCAATAACTAAGGAGGATAGATATTGAATATACTGTATTTGACATTTTCGTGGCAACCCCTCGAGTGGGTCTCTTGTGCACTTGGTGCACATGCAACTGGGTCAACTTATGACCCATTTTCGCAGACCCTTCATATATTACAAAATTCGGATTCATTAACAGAATTTGCTTGCAGTCTGATGGCTATGTTCACTCTTAAGAAGCGAGGGGTAGATGGTTTGAATCTCAACTCGAACTAATTTTTTTGTGCTCAAACTGAAAAGTTAAACAACTTTATACTGAAAGTCATTGAATTTTTTTTCACACCTTTGACTTAGCTATTTTTTGTCCAAGTTTTTTATGTAAAGGTCTAGTATTCTTTGCACAAAATTGTCAAGAAAAATCCTTAAACAAATGACACAGTTTACCATACTCCTTAAACTTCAAACAATACACTAAAATTATACTACTATACATTGAATTAACACTACTGTAAACTGAAAATTTATACAACTTTACACAGAAAAGTTACGCAATCTTATACTGAAAAGTTACACAACTTTACATAGAAAAGTTACACAACTTTATACTGAAAGGTTACACAATTTTACGTTGAAAAGTTACACAACTTTATACTGAAAAGTTACACAACTTTACAAAGAAAAGTTACATAACTTTATACTGAAAGGTTACACAATTTTACGTTGAAAAGTTACACAACTTTATACTGAAAAATTGCACAACTTTACAAAGAAAAGTCACACAACTTTACAAAGAAAAGTCACACAACCTCTCCATGCACATAGAACATGGGGTTTCCGACGACGCCGGTATGTAAAACCGGCGGTAAATCGGCACCAGTGGAGGCATGTTTTTCAAAAACCCTATCAACGATCTCACCACGCGATCGCCATCGCTGGGCCTTTCCCCCCAATTTCCGATACAACATTATTCCAAGAAGATAATGAATAGAGTCATGATTTCTGTAACGCTGCCGAAAAATTCGACACCTCCATGCCGAAATTAAAAAAAGCCGACACAGCCACTACTCGCAATCGCCTGGAAGCCGTCTGCCACCAGAAAATTTGAAGTCCATCTCTCGCCTCTCAGCCGGAATTCGTCCACTACGCCGGAATTCGAAGAAGCCCCTGTTCTAAAATTTTTCCTCCCCTGTTCGCTGAACATCATTTTGCCGTCACTTGTCCTGCTTGAAGATTTTGATGGAAATTGTTTACCGTCTCAGCACCGGGAAAATCCACATCAGCTGTCTCATAGCCACTCCACCGGGAATTAGAGATGTCCTGCTATCGCGCCGGAATCCATGGAGGTCCGGCGGGAATGTGAAATCGAACGACGCCTCGACGACGGCAACCTCTGCCTCCGTCAGACCGGCCTCCACTGGAACATCCAAAGAGTGAAGGTAGTGTATCACGTTTTTGGCATAGGCGATGTAGGAGAAGCAGACTTTTAGTGGCTTTGGAGGTAGAGTCATGGATTTGGATTTCTTTTAGAATTTGGGTTGACCCAGTTACACGGATCCTAGATCCATGTAACTGGTGCATATGAGACCTTGCCCCCTCATATATTATAGAATTTCTTTAAAGAAGGTTTCAAATCTAAATTGTTAGAAGACTTTATCATGAAAGAGTGTGTGACGAAATCGTACGGCAGGCTACATATAAATTGATAAAAATGAAAATAAATGTTAGAATAAAATAAAAAAATACAAGTTTTTATATGCATTCAATTTAAAGTTCAGTTTTATTTTTTTCAGAATATAAATAATACGTAAACTGTGTATTCTTTTATACTTGAAATATGGTGGAAAACGTTTTCCATATTTTTCTTCAAGTCCTTCTTAAATATGGTGGAAAAAGTTTTTTTCCATAGTATTTCTCATTCAAAAAATATTTTTTAATATAAAATTTTGTTATTTTTTTTATATATAATATATGATGTGGAAAAATAAATAAAATATAAAAGGTAATTTCACACGTTTATGCCAGCGTGACAACATTTCACGCGCTCTGGCGAAACACGTCATCAGTTGCTGGCCGGAAAAAAAATATGTATCGAATTAAAATTCTTTAAAAGGTTGGAATATTTTATAATAATCGTGAACTCATGATTAAATTGAAAGTTGAGTAAAAGATTTTGTATTTATATAAAATTAACCAAAAAAAATATTCCACACGTGTACGCCAGCGTGGCAACATTTCACGCGCTCCGGCGAGACACGTCATCAGTTGCTGGCCGGGAAAAAAAAGTGTATCGAATTGAAATTTTTTAAAAGGTTGGGATTTTTTACAATAATCGTGAAGCTCAGGATTAAATTAAAAGTTGAGTAAAATGTGGTGTATTTATATAGAATTACCTCTTATTATTTTTAATACTTTTTACACTATTTTCATTACTTTTTCACTTTTCTCCATCACATCACTTGTACTTTTTTACTTTTTCCATCACATCACTTACACTTTTTTACTTTTATCTTAATTCGTGTACCTAAAAGAAACGAGCAATTTATAGCGGGACAAGTGGAGTATTTATTAGGCTATTTTTTCAAAATCCAATACTCAACGAAAAATAAAAAATCAAGGCTAGTCGATTTGGCAAGAGTTCTCATTTGCTCACAGAGATATAGGCCCAGGTAATTGACACCAGCCTCTTTGGGCAAACATTACACTATCATCTGTTTGTCAATTTTTTTCTAACATAGTAAAAATTTCAAAAACATATTATCAAATAATTTTACGGATATTGTATTTATCATTTTGGCTAGTGGGTAGATACATATATCTGCAAGCCCATAATGAAACTGCTGTTAAAGCCCAAGCCCATTTAACAGGCCCGTTAAAAGAAAGCAGACCATATCCATGGCCCAAAAGGCAGTATTGGTATAAGGTGGGTGGACCAAAATGAGATAGAAAAGCTTATCTACACACAGAAAAGAGAGAGGACATATCCATGGCATTCTCAGCCCCTCTCTCTCATCATCATGCTTCTCTCTCTACACTCTCACCAAATACCAGAAGAACCACCCCTACTCGATTACCCCTCACCTTCTTCTTCATCAGAGCTGTAAATTCTGAGACCACAACTAAGACTGATGATGATCAACAGAAACCACCCCAACCCACAACTAAACCACCCCCCAAGCCCACAAAACCTGTTTATTCAAGTTAGTATTGTTATTATTTCTTATTTATTTATATTATATTTAATTAATTATACTCTGCTTTGTCAGTGAAAAAGGGGCAGATTGTGAGAGTTGACAAAGAGAAGTATCTCAATAGTGTAAATGTAAGTCGCCCTTTGATCATATGTTTGCATTTGATAGACCCCTTGCAAGATTAATCAAAATCAAAATATAGGTAGGTTCCTTGCAAGATTAATCAAAATCAAAATATTGGTAGGTTCTGCTAAAAGTGTAAACTCAAGTTCATTTTTAAAAAGTTACACAATTTATTATTGAAAAGTTGCACAAATTATTACTGAAAAGTTACACTATAAAAGATACACTTTTCAGTAATAACATGTGTAACTTTTCATTAGTATTTTATGTAACTTTTAAAAAATGAACTTGAGTTGCACCGTGTAACTGGTGCATACAAAACTAATCATATTTTAAATATTTTATATATTAATTAAATTTTAAAAAAAATTTATAAGATGTAATTTCTTTTAGTGTATGGGTCACAAAAGTGGTTGGCTAAAACTTAAAAAGTAGTATATGATATACTTCATCTATCCACCAATTATATGCACATTTCTTTGTAAGTGGTTTAATGTCATATGTCGGAGGATATTTTGAGTATTGTGAGGACACTTTATGAATAAAGTGAATATTTTTTTAAAGCAAATATGATGTACTTTTCAAAAATATTCAATTTATTCATAAACGTACCTCACAATACCCCCAAAATATCTTTTGACATATTGCATTAAACCACGTGCAAAGAAAGGTACATATAATTGGTGGATAGAGGGAGTAATATACAATAAATATATTTTTTTAAAATTTAATATAGTATAAAATAAATATTTTTTAATTTTTTTTATGTTGAAATAAAGGTGGTGGGGATAGGGGAGGGGAAATGATTCCGAAGTTGGTGGGTGTGAGTGGAGGTGGTTAAGGAACAAGTACGATATCTCACTTTTTTTTTTTACAACTTATAAACTAAGTGTAACTTAAAGTCTTTTAAAACGTTAAATATTATTTTACTAAATATTTTTAAAGTAATTATAAAAATCTGGATAATTTATAAACTATGTTAAAGAATTTTAAGGTGATAAGCCAAATAAGGTCTAAATTTGTTCACTCATTCGCTAATCTGATTTGAAACTTTTCAGTTGATTAACAATTCTTTCTTTAGTTAAGAAAAAGATTAATTGTTATGATGCGTGACAAATATTTGTATGTTTCAGTATTTATCAGTAGGGCATCCACCTTACTACAAAGGTCTTGACTACATATATGAAGACCGGGGAGAGGTATAGTCTACTAACTTTTTCATATATTTTTTTATGTTTTATAAATCAAGCAAATTTATTCAAAAGCGGATAGGTAATTGTAGTAAACAAGTATACGACCAAGTATTATCGACCTAGGACCTAGGATAACAATGGATTCCCAAAATCATATATTATCATAAGCATTATAGTGACGAGTCCGGTTTTTAACTACTAACATGCAAGATTAAATGATAAAATCAATCAAACTAAGAGCAATTCTAAGCAATCTTGGAAACAAGACAAACTAACATCGTGTAGAAGTGTAAGATGAGGAATATGTTTCGGGTGTTGTCTTTACAATTTCGATTAATGTTTCTCACGACTCAACCAACTATCATTTGCTACGTTTTTTTGGGATTAACTAGAGGCTACCATTCTACAATTGAAGATCGATCCTTTTGAGACTTGGGTGATCAAGTAACTTGGCTAGTTTCTAGAGTAATAAATAATAGAGAGGTTCAACACGGTTACTAATCCCTACAATTCCCCTCTCACTAAATGCTCTAATCACCGATTAAAGAACCCAATGTCTATTATAGGTAGTCTAAGTCATCCCTCTCCGTGTAGTAGATTACTAGTAGAATCAAACAATCATTCCCTACAAAGTCAACAAAGTAAATACCCAACTTTCATTGAAGCACATACTCATCAACTAAGAGATACTAAATCCATTCAACCAATCCAATCAAAATAAACACCATAATACAAGCAATAAACCAATCACATAGCAAATTCAAAACAATCAAACCATAATTACATCAATCTCCATTGCAATTCCAACACCCAAAGCATTAAAGGATTAGCCTATTGCTAATATGATAATAACAATGGAATTAAAGATAGAAATAGAAAACCCCATACTAAATTTAAGAAGATTCTTGCAAAATATAAAAGATATTACCAATAGAATGCTAAAGATAGAAGAATAGGTAGAAAATAGCATAAATCCTTGATTCCTTCCATGGGTTTTCAACAAAACTTAAAAACAAACAGAGATTAAGCTAAAACTAAGCTAATGAAACAAAGCTCATGGCTAATATACAAGAAAATTTATCATACATCATCACTCCTAATGCAAAATAATGAAAATAGGTAAATGTAAAAAGAGAGTTTCTTGGGGTAGGTTTTTTATCTCCTTGAAATCTGAAAGGGAAGGGTATTTATATGATGGGTAAGTGTGGAAATCCGTATTTGCAATTAAGTCCTCCAAATCTTCAAAAGTTCTCTCAATTCTCGCATTTTCAGTACTCAGCACAGGTTGGTAATACAGCACAGGTCATGTCTTAATTGCTCATTCGTGCTTAAATCTTCGACCATTTATGTTCGGATGAAAATGAACCAGCACGGGTCGTGCCTTAACCTCTGCCCGTGCTAGTTCAAAATCCAAATGAACTAGCACGGTTTGCACAATCAGCACGGGTCGAACAGAGCCAACCAAACCATGCTTAATTCTTCGAATTATGCAGCACGGTTCGATCACCTTAGCACGGGTCGAGCTCCTCATCATTTACTTTTTGCTTTCAAAAACTTCATTTTCTTCCACCTAACTCCTACAAAATTCATCTTTTCTAGCCAAACAATGTGAGCTACAAGAATGAGGGTTAATCAATCAAATAGAACTTCAAATCATGATAAATAAGACAATAAATGCATCAAATATGATGTAAAATGTATAAATTTAATAATCTAAATTGTAAGGCAATCCATATTCCATGCATACACAACATCTTCAATGAATAAATTTAATAATCTACATCTAATATCATTATATATACTATTTGTTAATATTATCACATGCATTTATTAATACTATTATATTAAACTAAAATTAAAGTGTAAAATATGATATCAGTAAATATGTCTAATAATATATTTAATGATATTATAAATAAATTTCACTTGAGACTTTCTTTAATTGATGAGGTTATGTAACTTAATACATGTCGTGTGCACTAAAAATAATTAAACACAAGACAGAATTATTAAAATCTAATATGTACCAGTAACAATCTATCTCTTAACCAAAAGAATTTTATTTCCTCTAAAAATTCGAATTTATAAAAAAGTGTAAAATTAATTTACTTATTTAATTGCTTTAACACTCCCCTCAATCAATGACTATATTCTCAACTTTTTTCTTTGGGAGGAGACCTAATGAATGTACAATTTCTTTGTCTCAAAAACATTTCATACTTTTTACTTTGATCCGTCCTACAAAAAAATTGCATCTCTGAAAGTAAAAATTATTTATTAAATTTTACTCTCACAATCCACATAAAATATTTATAAAAGTATATTCATTATACATTTTCTTAAATTATATTCTCAAAAATTCCCGCAATGTATTCTAGGACGAAGGGAGTATTTAATTTGAGTGAAGTTATTTTTACTGGAAATTGATGATACTATGAAAAAATTATATCTCGTATAAAATTTCAAACGTGTGAAAAGATGTAAAATCAATTCATTTATTTAACTTCCTTCTACTAACATATATCTTCTATTAGCTAGGTATTGGACCTGCGCGTGTTTGAGACAGGCGAATATGCACTTGTAAGTCGATACATAATATATATATATATATGATAATAATTTGTATGAAATTGTCTCATGATATAAGAGGTATCGTACAAATTAATACTCATCTCCTACTAAAGTAATAATGGATCATGATCAATTTATACTTCATGTAACTGTCTGATGTTATGAGATGGTTTTACACGAGAATATATATATATATATCCTTTTTTATGCAATTGAGTACGTACGTATGGGCTAATTGAAATGCAGATTGCATGGGTTGGTGTACCAACTGCACCAGCTTGGCTTCCAACAGAGATGCTTATCAAGGTATAACCTATATATTTAATCCGATAAAAAATAATTAACTCAGTACTCTTAATAACTTTTTATAATTTGTGACTTTTGCAGTCGGATAAGCTTGATTACGAGAGAATATAATAACACTCAGATTGGATCCCCAAATATTTCTTGCTTAATATAAAGATGAGGGGTCCACCGGCCGGCTTTAACTAATTAATTTATGCATGATGATTTCAGCTCTTCCTCATCACCTTCACCCATTTATATATATATATATATAATTCAATCTTTGAGAAAAGTTGTTTGTAGTTATATATAGTGTCAATTCTACATTGTTTGTGTTTGTTTATTATATTTAATTATTCGATGTGGAATACTATTCGCAACCCATCAGTTTGACAATTTTTTATATAATACTTGAGTTTAATTATGTGAATTTGTTTTTTCTTTCCCTTTTTTACTGTTATTGGTGCTTGCACACAAGTTCAAGTTTTATAGTCTAAATTTGATCATAATTTGCAACCGTCTCAACACGCACACGTAGGGTGTGGAGGAACATTTTTCCATGCAAGTTATACGAGGGTTCTCCACTTATAATTCACTATGTCAAAAATAGTTTTTCAATGTGGGACATAACTCTTTAGTTTTTCCATTCATTTCTCATGATTTCCTGCAATAAACTTTAAAATTTAATTTTTCATTCACTCAAATTCGAAAATGGGCGAATAATATATCGAATTTGTTGGTTTATAGTGCACCCAATGATAGCTACAAATGATTAGAATAAAAAATAAAAGAAAATAAGAAAAGAATTAGGAAAAATAATTTTTTTAGTCCTTTATTTTTCACCAATTGTATTTTTCGTCCTCTTAACTATACCTTTTTAGAAATAGTCCTTTAACTTACAAAAAAATTGTTTTTTTCGTCCTCTTAACTATACCTTTTTAGATATAGTCCTTTAACTTATCAAAAATTATTTTTTTCATCCTCTTACCTGTCTGAAGTGGAATTTTTTTTATTTTTAATAGCACACGCACATGTGGCTCCAGTTTGGGAAGGAAGAAACGCTCGATCAACACTGAAAAATCCCCAAATTATATCTAACCCTAAATCTCATTACCTTCAACATCATGTGCATTGAGATATAATTTGTGAATTTTTCAGTGTTTAGCGCACGTTTCTTCCCACCCAAACTGGGGCCACGTGTGCGTGTGTTATTAAAAATAAAAAAAAATCCACTTGAGCTCGGTAAAAGGACGAAAAAATCGATTTTTGGTAAGTTAAAGGACTATTTCTAAAAAGGTATAGTTAAGAGGACGAAAAAATAATTTTTGATAAGTTAAAGAACTATTTTTAAAAAGGTATTCTTTTACAATGTCTTCAACCACCGGAAGAAAGCAACCAACTATCTTCGATTGGAACTACGGGACGATCAAATAAAATGCACGAACAGAGAAAAAGTCAGGTCAAGGATAGATCTTTTAATTCCCACAAATTAAATAAATGCATCTCAGCTAGTGCACACAGTTTGACGTAATATTCCAAGAAATAAAATAACTTTCATCTTTTGCACAAGTTGCACCACTATGTACAAAAGCGCACCAATGGACAAAGATAGTGTCGGAAGTTATTGCATTGAAAATGATATTTTTTTTCTGAAAAATATCTTGTATGTTAAATGTATGCATGCAGGAGATAAATTTGAATGAGTATGGAAAGCCAAGAATGCAAGTCCTAATTTATAGACTTTCAATGATCTCTACATGACTAAGTTGAAAGTCAAATCCCACATGTTGAAAGCCTGAAATCTAACAGCCTCTATAAATCACGCTGCTTATCGATCATAAACGATCGATGATAAACTATATATATATTGTCTGCTTATCTACTCACGTCGATAAACTATAAGACAGGTTTTCAATGGCCGAAAAAAATAGAATTTTATATTTTAGAGTTTACTTCTCTCCTTCCTGGAGTTAATAAATTTTCTCATTTTTCAATGTGATATATATATATAGTTAACATTAGAGTTAATTTTCAAATTTAAATATTTAATTCTATCACAAAAACTCGTATGCAATATTGCACAAAACCCGACTCGTGCAATATCCCCAAATGAAAATTCGCGGATCCAATAAAATTTTTAAGGAAAATTCTCGCCACTTCCAGAATGTATACCACATGAACATATTTGTGCTACTGTAAGACAAAATGTGTGCTACTACATCTTAAAAAGTTATTTTTTTGTACTTTTAAAGTAATTATAAGAATAATATGTATTTTTACAAGAACAAATATGTGTTTCTTAATTTATTTTCCATTTTATTATTAGTTTTATGTTGATAATATGTTGCTAATGTAATAATACCTTACATGTGTTACTATCTCGTCACTCCCAAAATGTATACCACATGAACATATGTATGCTACTGTAAGACAAAATGTGTGCTACTACATCTTAAAAAATTAATTTTATCGAAATTCCAGAATGTATACACATGAATATATGTGTGCTACTGTAAGACAAAATGTGTGCTACTATATCTTAAAATATAATAATTTCTATAAAAATCAATAAATATTTATGAAAAATCAATATTTTTTCTTATAATAATACACATATTGATCTTACATTGTATTAACATGTTTGTTTTCTACAAAAAAAAATGAATATTTGTAAAAACAACAACATTTGTTCTTATAGTAGTACACATTTGACCTTGTAGTAGCATAAATTTACTCATACTGTATCACCAACTGGAAGCGAAAATTCTGAAATTTGAAAATTGCCAAAATCCGACCCGTTCAAGATCCGCGAATTTTGTTACTTTGACACTATTGACCCACGAATTTTTAATTTTTTTTCTTTTTTTGGCATATATTGCACGGGAGACCTACTCTAATTCTATTTATTTGAAACGTTTCAACCTCATATATAAATTTCATTCTCACCGAAATTTAATTTTAAGATTTGAAATATATAAGATTATCTACTCGAAGAATATATCGATCCTATATCGTTTAACAATTATTTAGTTTATAAAAAAATGAGCATTACATAATTTCATTAAATAATAATTAAATAATACAAAATTAATTTTCTCAACAAGATCGAACCTCTCTTAAAAAAGCACCTTTTTCAATATAAATTTAATACAAAAAAAGAGTGTGTATAATTTTTAAAATATTTGCACAGTCATTTTGAGTATGTTTTTTAGTGTGCATTTTCTATAATTTTTTTACACTTGTTCTCTTTGCAATTTAAAGAGAAAGTGTGGCTTTTTTTTATTTTTTTTCTTAATTATATTTATTTTTGCTAATAATTTCTTTAATCAAATAGCGTTAATTATACACAAGATGCATTGATGCACGCTGGTATTACCCTCAAACTAAACTATGCAAAGCACAAAATATCAGTCTCGAATTGAATTCAAACTAGCTCTGTTCACGCTTGTTAACAGTTATCAGTTTGCCCGGGAAAAAAATAAAATAAAGGAATCATTCTTGAAGATGATGCTATATTCATTCTTGAATCAATTAATCATTAACTTATCCACATCTTCTGCGGATAAATGGTTATCACGCCAGAATATTATATAAAAAGTATTAGCACAAGGCAATATAATTGCACAAAATTACATTGATTTGACAAGTAGGTTCCTCATACCATTTTTTATTGGGAAAATTATAAAGTGGTTCACAAACTTGATAAAAATTATAAATTGATTCTATGTAAATACACTTCTGTGCAGGAAAAAATTATACTTCTGTTATTCTGTGCAGATACTGTGAACATATTTATAAATATAGTCACTTTTTTTAAATAATATGTAAGTTAGTCTTTTTTATTTCTCTCCAACAAAATCTCCTCTGGGTCCCACATACCATTTTTATTTCTCTCCAACCACATCACATCACACTCTCTCTCCACACACACTGTTTTCAAATAGACCCCCCAAATTTCTGATTTTCCTGATGGGAGACAATTCAACATACCTATTTTTAACTTTAAAAAATTTATTTTACCCACTTCAAATATAAATAATTTTTTCTATCCATTTTCAATTTCAAACAATTTTTTTTAAGCATATGACCCACAAACATCATCATGACATCATCTAGATATTCCACACTATCCTACCCCACTCTACCCAATTTGATATTCATATTATTTAACATTATTAAATATTATATAATAAATAACAATGAAGTAGTAAAATATATAATTTTAATAAATTAACTAATTATAATATTTTTATCAAATTAACTAATTATAATATTTATATATATGTGATTATTTGAATTTTTTTATTTAGACTATTTTAATGTATAGTGCATATTAATGAATATTATAATATAAAAGTTAAATTTTAATGCAAATTAATGAATACTATAGTTTTTTAAAGTATATAAAAATATTTAATTTGTGATGTTTGAAAATATATCTATTAAAATTTAATTAACACGAGAGCATTATCCACATCAAAATTAGATCAAAAATTAAATCTCTACCGAATTGTCTTAATAAAAATTTAATTATAAACTTTAATTTTTATCAACCGCGTATAGAATCAGTGATTAATTAATAAATTTTTTATACAAAAATACTAATTAAAAACATAAAATATTTGAAATAAATTAAACAGCATATGAATGATGGAGTAATAAAATTAATTGATTTCATATTGGTTCTTCTACTTATTCACCTGCACAAATTAATTAAATATTAATTGATAAAATTATAGAATTATATATAAATAAATTTCAATTATATATTGAATAACTTGTACTCTAATATTTATATATAATACAAAGTCAAACCTAACACCTATAGAATAGTGTAGTTATAAAGATAAAGTGGGCCCCAATTTAAAGTTATTAACTTTTTTATACCCATTTTATAAGAGTATATAAATCATATATTATGAAGTGGGTATAAAATTTTTTTTAAATTAGATGTGGGTAAAATAAATTTTTAGAAATTCAAAATGGGTATTTTGTGATATTTTCACTTTCTTGATTGTATCTTTCTCGTTCATTCCTTATTTAATTGGGTCATTTTTCCTGTTCATTTTCTCAGTCAACTTAAGGTCAAAAAAAGCAGATTCTTTCTGACTTCTCACTCTCTCTCTCTCTCTCTCTCTCCTGGATTTCTGTTTTGCTGATTGAGATTCTCGTGCAATCGCTCAGATCTTGATTCTATTCCTAAATTGGGGATTTTTCTTTCGAATCAAAGTTTTCTCACATAGGTTTATTCCATAAATCGGCTTAGAATCTGATACGGCTTCACTTGGGATTGCTCTGAAGATATGGAAATCAAGTAAAATTTGTCTTCTCTCTCATCAAAACCCCAAGATTTACTGAAAATTCTGACCAATCATCACTTCAAATTTCTCCAAAGATATGAACTTCAAGTAAATTCCTCTTTTTCCCCATCAAGAACCCAACTTTCATCAAAATCTCGATCTGGGCTCACTTCAAATCGCTTCAAACACATAAAAAGAAAGAAACTTTTTACTTTTTCCTTTTTTCAATTAAAGTCAAACACCTTCAAAGACACTACCTTTAATTGAAATTTCAACCAAACCCCCAAATTTTCATCAAATTCCTGATCTGGGATCTCTTCAGATTTCCTTAAAGATATGAATTTCAGGAGCATGGAAGAGTTTTGGCCATTTTACATGAATCAGCACTCGAAAGCAGCAACAAGGCGTTGGCATTCTGCAGGGACATTTTGCAGCATAATTTGTTTGGTATACTCATTGCTCTTCAATTTGTGGTTCTTGATTTTTGTGCCTTTGTTGGGATATGGATTGGCTTGGTTTAGTCATTTCTTTGTTGAAGGGAATTTGCCTGCAACTTTTGGGCACCCAATTTGGTCTCTGTTATGTGATCTCAAGATGTTTGGGTTGATGCTTACTGGTCAAATGGATAGAGAGATCAAGAGACTTGGTAAAAGGCCTATATTGCAAGCATATTAATCTCATTTTATACTTTTTTCTATTATTACATGGCTCTTTTGGGAAACATAATTGTAAAGAATTTGGGAATTTTCATTTGCAATGTGTTTATAAACGTGTTGAATTATTTGGTGCAAGTGCAGTAGGTACAACACTTTAATGCATGTTATGAAAAGTGGGTATGTTTGTTTTGGCATTTGCTAGCATTAGAAATTCAGAAATAGTTAAATTCGTATTTTGATTTGTATATAATTGAAAGGATGTTTGGTAAGCTTATAATATAAGTTATTTTAATAGTTTTTAAGATATTATTGTTAAATAGTTTATAAATTGTTAAAGAATTTGACTAATTAATACAAGTTATACTCCCTCCGTCCATGAAAATTAGTCCACGTTGCCTTAAATAGTAGTCCACAATAAATAGTCTACCTACCCAAAATGGAAAATTTTCAATCATTATTTTTATTTTTTTATACACATATACTCACTTTTACACATCACATTAAATATTTTATTAATAATTAACACTTCTTTATACTAATACACTCACTTTTACACATCAACATCAACTTTTTCTTAATAACCGTACACAACTAAGGTAGACTAAATATCATGGACGGAGGGAGTAATTATTTTTGATAATCTATCATATTTTTAAATTCAATTTTAATATAAAATAAATGTTAGATTGAAGTAGATGTGGGGAAGAGTGACGGGGCAGTATAAAATGGATAGGTGATTGTGATGATTGTAAAGAAAAAAAAAAGGGTGCATGTGATTTCTATTATGAAATTATTAAAGCTACGATTGTTTTGAGATTTAGGTGTTCATAGTGAATCATAATTTTAAAATCCTGATATGTAAAGGTTTTAATGAATAATAAAAATATGTTTGTTAGAGCACTCCCAACCGTCCGCAATTGTTGACGCAAATGCCAAATAGCCACAAATGTACTGCTCCAAGGGTAACGCAAAGTTGGACTCAAATTACCATTTGTGAACAGTGCGTGGCAAATTTGCCACGCACTGTTCCTTAACGCAAGTTTTTTTTTTCTTTTTCCTTTTTTTTCAGTTTATTTGTAGTATGATTTATATATTTATTGTATTATATGGTTTAATATATATATTTTTATTTAGGTGTAATATATATTTTAATATTAAATTTATTTATAATATAATATGATTTAATAATTAAATATTAAAATATAAATAGTTATTGTATTTAAATAAAATTTAAAATTGTAACTAATTATTAAAAAAATATCATATTTATATTTAAAAGATCACAACATAGCAAATAGACGAATATAATATAAAAGAAATACAATGCTAAAACACAATAAGAAATACATGAATAAAATACAAAAACATAACTACGCAAATAAAATACAAATTAAATCTGACTAATACAAATTTTAGTACTCTCCGAGATCACTTCCAGATCCTCCAATATCATTGAATGCACATAGATTGTACTTTTTTACACACTCACTATTTTTCATATTAAAATAAAATATCATAATTGTACCAGTACACATACATAATTCTACTGAAATGAACGAAAATTTAAATATTTATTGTTATTTAATTTATTTTATGTCATACAAATTATAAAAATAATTATACATATATAATAATAAAATAAAACATAAAATTTATTAAATTAAGAATATTCTAAAAGAATATTCTCATTTGAGTTAATATTTGAGTTTTATGATTGGAGATGATTTTACTGTTGGTGGCAAATTTTGTAGCAAATATGTAAATTTGATGGCAAATTTGCCACAACTGTTGGGAGTGCTCTTATAGAATTTTAATAGGGTATAATATTATTTTATGTTAAATCAGAGTGTGAAAATGATTGATATAATAATAAATATAATAGGTATTTTATGTGTGTTGTGTTGTAAAAAATAATACTAATAAATATAATATTTACTTTTAGGTGTAAATTCAATTGGAAATTTGAAAACGAATGTTAAATTTCAAATTTGTGTGGAGCGTTCATTCAGGTAAATTCCAAAACAAACGGGAACAAAGAAACATATGTCTCAAAACAAAGTAAAATATTCTGCTCATTGAACTGAACATCACTCTTCTCTATCAAATCTACTTTTTCTTATGACGCAAAATCTTCTTCGTTTAGGAAAAACTTCATCCTCACGGTTCAGAGACAATTCAATTCAATTCCTCCTTGCTATTTTTCATTTTATCTATCACCTACCGAAGTTATAATACATGGACCAAGAATTATAGCTCTTCCATTAATATTTTGTAAGAGACCACACGAATGTGGGGTAAAACATAAAAAATGACACTTACGATTTTATATACTACTTCCGATCTTCAAAAGTTTCAGTATTTTTATGGATATAATTTTTAAGAAAAAATATAATTAGTAAAATGGGTAATTAGGAGATTGTGAGATAGAAATTTGAGGTAACTTCTGCTGTGCTGGGTGCAATGTTAGAGAATTTTTTTCTATTGGCACACAGCATAAAAAATATATCCTGCCCTGCCCTACCCAGCCCAGCCCAGTACCAGAAGTTCCAATTTATCTGCCGTTAACGTAGGTTGGTATGAGGGTGGGGCTGGGGGTTACCCCACTGACGATTCACATCCCCCTCTCTCTCTCTCTCTTGTGCTTCTCAATAAATTGGTTCATTCTTATTTCAAAATTTTAAAAACACAAAAAATCTCTTTCCACCCAAATCCCGTGACCTGATTCCAACAGAGCTTGGAGAGGCGGCTGAAATCTCGCACGATGGGGAACAGAGCATGGACATTTTTAGAGGTGGATGTGCATCCGGCGTCGATTATTGACGAAAATGGGCGTCTGTTGTTATGTGCGGAACGACTGCGGTTAATGGCTATGAATCAGAGACGGTTTCCGGTGAGAAAGAACAGAGGTGGATTTCTCTCTGAGGACTAACTTGTTTCCGGCGACTGGGCTTTCATTCCGGCGTGGCGTGCTCTGCGTAATTTCGGCGAGAGGATGGTGGTGAGGTGTTGGGCGTCTTCTTCGCGTCGGACGGTGGTTGCTTCCAGGCGTGACTCCAGCGAGTTAGTTTTGAACAGAGCAGTGGCTTGGGATGGCTGCTACTTCATTATCCGGCGAGGCGGGCAATGAATTCCGATAGCGGGGATCCTTCTCCGGCCTGAAGGAAGAACAGGGGCAGTGGTAGTGAGATGTTGCCTTCAGCGAGGGTGAATTCCGGCAGAGCCAGCGATGAAGCTTGGAGAGATTGCTCCTCTCTCCGGCGAACGAGTGTTGTTGGGTTCCGACTATGCAGCTTTCCGGTGGCAATTTGCTGTGAGGATTTCCGGCGAATCGGTTGTGTAGTTAGGTGGTCGATTGCAGAGAAGCTCTGGTGGAATTATTCTCAGTAGCCATGGTTGCTTCTCTCTCTCTCTCTCTTTATTCAAGCCTAAATCTCTCTCTCTCTCTTCACGCCTAATTTTCCTTCTTTCACTTTCAGTTATCATGTTTTTCAATTTTCCTTCTTTCACTCCTGCAATTTTTTAATTTTTTTTGCTTTTTTCCAATTATGTGTTTTTATTTTTATTTTTACATTTATGCCTAATAAATTTTCATTATTATGGGTATTATGAATCATAGTCTTAATTATTATTATGAGTATTCTGACAATCATAATCTCTCTCTCTCTCCCTCTCCTTGTAATTTTTATTATGTTCTCTGCATGGATATATATTTAGTATTTATTTTGATACTATAAATTTGAACTGTAAGCAATTTGTAATCGAACTTATTAATTAATAATTTTGAACTTTTATTTTTTTAGCACTTAAAAAACTGTTGTGATTCAATTTTAAATTATTTTTTTCTTATTTTTTTTAACTTATGAATTTTTAATATTAATGACAATAAGAATATTTGGAACATGACTATATTGAATTTTGACAATCAATAAATTTGAAATACATTTATAAAAATTGAATTTTTACGTATTTTTTTTTAACTTACGAGTGTCCCGTTAATTTGAATTAAAAGGTTAAATATTCAAAAAAATTATAAAAATGAGAGAAAATTGATTACGAATTCATAAAAAGAAAATAAAAAATGTTAGTATAACATTAATTATTAAAAGTTTAAAATTGTTATAAAAGGAGGGAAAAATGAATTTAAATGAATTTATAAGGAATATTATTTTAAAATTAAAATAAAATCGTAAGTAGCTAAGGGTATATAAAATAAGAAAAAGGAAAGAAGAATAATTATGATGGTTGAATTGATTGTTGACATATTTGATTGACAAGGGAGAGAGATTGAGTGAAGGAGAGAGGAGAGAGAAAATGAGAGTTGTTGGAGAAATTTATAATTGAACTTTGACAATCAATGAATTTGAACTTTAATTACGAAAGTTTGAACTTTTACTTTTTCTTTTGAACTTATGAATATTTCATTTTTTCATAACTAAGAGTATAATTGAAAATCTAAGTATATTTTAATAAAATAATTATAACTATTATAAACAAAAATATCTAAATTGTTAGTTTAATATTAAGTATTAAAAATAAAAAAATCGAATTATTACAAAATAATAGGTAAAATGAATTTAAAATAATACTCTCTCCGTCCCAAAACTACTTTCACACTTTCCTTATTTGGATGTCCCAACTCTTCTTTCACACACCAAAAAAGGAAACTTTTCTCTCTCACAAAAGTCAACAAAATACACTTTTTCTTATTTTATTATTTAACTTTACACTCACATATTTATTTTTTCTTGGTTAGCGTGCCCGGAACTACTATGAAAGTAGTTCCGGGACGGAGTAGTATAGTACTAAATGAATTTATAAAAAAAAAAAATTGAAGGGCAACTTTATTAACAGAGAATAGAGATTGAAGTAGGTTTGCTTGTGGGATGGGAAAAATAAAGAAATGAAGTGATTTGACATGAAAAAGAATGAAGAAAAGTAGAAGTGAATATTGTGTGCATATGTGGGGTGGGTTTCGTAGGGTGGGCAGATGAGGTATGGGGGGTGGGGGTCTACAAAATATAGGTTAGGTGGGCTAAGTGTATACAATTTTTTGAGTGTGAGTTGAGAGAAAAAAACACTAAATGTGTTGTACTCCATAGGCAATTGGGGTGGAGATTTAAAAAAAAGATCTTTTGAAAGAAAACTAAAAATAAAAATAAATAATTTTTTATGGAACGGAAGTAGTAGTTCAATGAAGACATTCAAGTCCCTGTAGGTAGGTAATTATTGTAAAAATAACTTTTATTCCATGTGCCATAACTAATTAATGAGCTCATGTACTTAAGTACTTCTTCCATACCGGTATAAGTTGCTCGATACTTTTGAACACACGAACTAAGATAAAAGTGAAAAAGTATAAGTGATGTGATGCAAAAAGTATAACTGATGTGATGAAGAAAAATGAAAAAGTAATGCAAATAGTGTAAAAAGTATTTAAATAATAATAAAGAAGTGAATAGTAGTTTCTAAAAAAGGTAAAAAAATAAATGAGCAACATATAGTGGGACAGACGAAAATTGCAAAATGAGCAACTTATAATGGGACGGAGGGAGTATATTTTTAATGAGAATTTAGGAATTTTTAAATGAAATAATTTAACTAATTAAAATTTAATCAAATTAATATGGTCATATCACATATGTTTTGATAGTTTCTTTTATAATACTAAAGAAATATAAAATTAAATTTTGGATTTTATACTAATTAAATAAAATTTTAAAAAGTATAGAATTATTAATTTATTCATTAGTAAAAACATTAAAAGTTTAAATATACTTTTTTTTTTTAAATGCAAGAAAATTGATGCAATTAAAATGTATATAATATTTTCCCCATTCCATTAAAGTTTGCACTTGAATGTCACAATAAATCATACTCTCTATCTATGAATTTATGTTCATTTATCTTATTTGTCCATCCACAAAAATTTACATATTCTCTTTATAAAAATGATTACCTTATTATCATCCTCCAATTATAACTTAATTATGTGTGTACCATTGCCTTTACACTCACACTAATTACCTTAATTTATTTACTCTATCCACTTTATTAAATATTTTATTGTTCTTTCTTAATGTGTGTGTAAAAAGCATTTTAACATATGAATCCCTCCACTAGTGGATCGTGGATTATGGTTCTCGGTATTAGTAGATTCTTGGCCGAATATAGAAAAAAATATTTCAACATAAACTTTATGGAATGGGGTAGTAGTATAATAAAGCAAAAGGGTGTACTTCTATAGTAAAAAAATTGTACAAAACACTAATTTTTCTTGGTTAATTCTATATAAATACATCACCTTTTACTTAACTTTTAATTTAATCTTGAGTTTCACGATTTTTATAAAAAAATCTCAACCTTTTAAAGAGTTCCAATTCGATACACATTTTTTTCTTTCAGCCAGCAACTGAGGACGTGTCTTGCCGGAGCTGCCACGCTGACTTACACGTGTGAAATTATTTTTTTTATATATTTTTTTCACATCATATATTATAATATATATATATATATATATAACAAAATCTTATATTAAGGGAAAAGGGGAGAAGGAAGCCCTGCACGCCTACTTCTGCCGCCTCCAGACAGCCATCTCCGCCGACCTTCGCTAAATTCATCGACGAACAGAGCAGCTGCCCTCAACTAATTATCTATGATTCGATTATGCCATGGATTCTGGAGATCACTCACCACAGAGGACTGCTGGGAGCTCCGTTTTTCACTCAATTGGCCGCTGTTTCCGCCGTGTTCTATCATCTGAAACAGGGCTCCCGGCTGAGGTTCCCTTACGAGGAGGGCGCCGCCGTGTCGCTGCCGTCGTTGCCTCCACTGGAAAAAGGGGATATGCCAAGATTAAAATTTTGTTATATATATATATATTATAATATATGATGTGCAAAAAAAATATAAAAAAAATTAATTTCACACGTGTACGCCAGCGTGGAAGCTCCGGCGAGACAAGTCATCATTTGCTGGCGGGAAGAAAAAAAATGTGTATCGAATTGGAACTCTTTAAAAGGTTGGGATTTTTTATAAATATCGTTGTTGATATGGCGAACTAATACGTCGATTTCAGAAATAATCCCCAAGGTTTGCCAGGTCTCCAGAGCCCATCCGAGCTGGAGAAGGTCCAGAGCTCGTCCGTCTGTGGAAGGTCCGGAGCTCGCCCGTCTGTGGAAGGACCAGAGCTCGCCCGACGGTGGCCCATCACTGTGCGATACTCTGGAATCTGGTCAAGGCTTGGGAGCTCGCCCCTTGTCAGCAGAGCCCCGGTGGCGCACTCTTTTTCCCTCCGTCCGGTTTATCCACAAGGGTGGTTTACGGCGAGGTTTTTAATGAGGCCCATCTAGTCTAAGGCATAGTAGTAGGACGAGGCGTGATAGGGGAAACAGTGTGAGAGATCGAGACGAGGGTAAGGAACCCTCGTCAACACCGGAAGCCACATAGGCTCGTAAGGTGCCGTCTCACACTCACACACCTATAAATAAGACCTCTCTTGTACTATTCAGAGGACTCTCACATTTTTCATACAATCAATATAACCTTCATTGCAATATTTCTCTCTCTAAATTCTCTATTCTCCCTCCCCAAGAACATAAAATCATAAGATTATTGTTTGGTAGAATTAATCCGTCGTAAAGCCACATAAACGAACACAATCAGTAAATTCTATCAACAATTTGGCGCTAGAGGAAGGGCCGCGCGCATCGAACCTGAAAAATAAAAAATCTCAAGAACGAAAAAGTTAGGGTTTGGTTGAAGGTTTGAAGATTTGAAGGTGTTCTTGATAAAACTCAAAAACACTTGAAGATACACATACACCTTCATCCCTTGGACGAAGAACCCAGATTTTCTGACAAAAACCCGAGTTTTTGGATTTCACAAAATCGGCCCGGAACAAGTTTTCAAACGCGCGCGTGCACACGAATAAAACAAATTTTGGATAATTCATCACACGCGAGGCTAGACGAAAACTTGCACAGTTCCACCTAAGCTGGACGACCACCACACCGGCGACCTCCACCACTCCGGCGACCTCCCTCCACTCCGACGACCTTCAGCAAGCTACCCCCTCCGAAACCTAAAAATGGCTAACACTCGAGCCGCCAAGGGACAGGCCTCCGCAGCTGCGGGAAGGTCTAAAGGGGGTGATCAAAACCAGGCCGAGGTGGAGACCTCACGCCAGGTGGTGGAGACATCACAACCACCTCCCCAGAAGAGCACCGCAGCCCCGCGACCTCCGCAAGTTGCGGTGACCCAGGAAGACTTGGCCCCCGCTCTGAGGGACCTGGTCAGCAATCCTGACGAGCTCCAATGCACCATCGCGACCCTACAGAGGTTGCACCAACGACAGCAGGACGAACTCGCCCTGGTACCCAGACGAGTTCCAGATGCCGAAGTCCGAGAGCAGACCAGGCCCACTCAGGGCACCCAGACCAGAGGGGACTACAGCGTACTCCCCACCGAACAGGAGGCGAGTTCGGCACAAGCCCGCCAGCGTAGGGAGAAAACTGGTAAGGCCAAAATGGTGGAGGAGGGTCCTGCTCCCTACACGGGAAGGGAGTCGGCGTACACCGAGGCATCTGGCACCCATCAATCACAAAGGAGGGAAGTCCTCAAAGGCCGCCTGGGCCCAAGATACGAAGAGAATGAGCGTACGGAGGCCCCAGCTGCGTCCCATGGGGACTCCGATCAGCAACCACGCAGATCAGCCCACGAAAGGCTGAGGAGGCCCGCCACTGACCGACTGGGCCCCCACGGCGGATGCCAATTCCAGCCCGCCACTGAGAGGTCACCCCAGAGTGAGGCACCTCAGGGACGTGCGTCCGCGAGACGCACGACCTTTGAGCACCCTCCGCCGGAGGTGACCCGAGATGATGAGCTGGCCTCATTGAAAAAAGTCGTTGAAATGCTACAAGCACAAGTAGCAGCCAAGTCTGGCGGACCTGACGCCACGGCTCTCCCCACCTCTCCATTGGCACCTGCCATCCTCCGCGCACCGGTCCAGAAGAAAATTCAATTCCCAGTGATGTCCGCATACGAAGGCGAATCGGACCCGAAAGTCCACCTGGCCAAGTATGCGGACTTCATGATTTCGGTCGGCGCCACCGACTCCACCCAGTGCTGGAACTTCCCGCTGACCCTAGGGTATCGAGCTCACCGATGGTTCTCTTCACTCGCCCCGGGGTCAATCTGCTCATTTGGCCAACTCTCACGGGAGTTTCTGCCCCACTTCTCTGGGTTCGGGTCCTACCTTACCCAGAAACACCGACTCGCCAACATCCACCAAGGCGAGAGCGAGACCGACCAGCAGTACCTGGAAAGGTTCGACAAAATTCTACTGGAAAGCGAGCCGGTGAGTGAAGACACCAAGGTCGTCGCAGTGATGGCCGGACTCAGGAGGGGCACCGACCTCTGGAAGGAGATGCACCTCGCATGTCCCAACACTTACAGTGAATTCCGCCACAAGGCGGGGGTGTTTGTGGCTATGCAGGAGGCACTACTGAAAGAAGTTGGTGCCCACGAGGAAAGGAAGTCCTACGGGAAGAAGTCCGGGGGCACCTACAAAGCTCCCCGGAACTTGAAGGCCTTTGGCGAGGGAGACGAGCTCAAAGAAAAGCTTAATCAGGTCCTCACTGTCACCGTCGACCACGTCTTCACTGCTGTCAAAGGCAAGGCCATGCTGGAAGAGCCGAGGCGAATCCGCCAGGACCGCACGAAGCTCAATCCCAATAAATTCTGTGCCTACCATCAGGCCATCGGCCACTTCACCAGCGAGTGTCGAGACCTCCTCAAGCAACTCTGGAAATTTTACGAGGAGGGAAAATTGGCCGAGTTCGTGAAGAAGGCCCCAGCTAAGAGACCAAGGTTCGAGAGGAGGACTACCTCCGATGACGAGGAGGAGGAAGCAGACCAACCTGGTCCCCATCACAGACGGAGGGCACCTCCCCAACCTCAGCAAAACATGGAGCCTACTCGGGAACTCTTGGTTCTTGAGGAGGAGATCGGAGCTGCAGGAGGTCTCCAGGACGGGGGATCCTCCATATCCAGGAGAAAGAGGAAGGCCGAAATCCGGGCCATAAACCAAGTCCAGGAAGGCAGCTCCGGCCCAAAGTCCATCTCACAGCTTGCTGACGAGCTGACATTTTCTTCAGCGGACCTGGAGGGGGTACTGATGCCCTACAACGACTCGTTGGTGATAACCGCCAACATCATGAACGTCCGAGTTCACAGGCTACTTGTGGACACCGGCGCATTCACCAACATCCTCTTCAAATCCACCTTGGATGCCTTAGGTGATTTTGAGTCGTATCTGGAACCTAGCAATGCTAGGATAGTGGGGTTCGGAGAAGCTGCAACCGTCCCCCTAGGTAGTGTTAGGTTGAGCGTCCAGCTTGTATCGGCTGAGGACCCCGAGAGGAGACTGACTAGGCTCATAGATTTCCTAGTTGTCGACTAGCAGTCTTCCTACAACGGGTTCCTTGGCCGCCCTTTTATTAATGAATTCAAAGCGTCGTGTTCGACCTACTACTACTGTTTAAAATTCCCAACTCCAAAAGGTGCCGGAACTATAAAAGGTGACCAGAAAAAGGCCCGAGAGTGTTTACTCCAGGTCAAAGGCGGTCGGGTCAAGAAAGCGGTGACACAAGTCCACATCCTCGAAGAGGACGTACAGATTCCTGCAGACGAGCCAAACATCCTAGACGTCATCTCGGTCGAAACTGAGATGATGGAGGTAGGCGATTTGTCAGAAATCAACCAAGGCACTGGACCTGTGCAAGACACACAACCGACACCAATGGAGGACTTGGAAGAAACCCAAGTGTTGAGACCTGCGCAGGGGTCGGTACCTGCGCAGGGACAGCAGCCTACTCCCATGGAGGTAGCTGATGAGGCCCAAGGAGGGGGACCTGCGGGAGGTCAAGAACCAACACCAATGGACATTGACCCAACTCCCCAAGTTACCACACCATCCCAAGCTGACAGACCACCGGAGGTGTTCACAGCTGACGAACTCGCCCAAGCTGAGAGCCAACCCGATGACCTCGAGCCGCACATAGGCCACGAGCCTGCGCAGATGTCACAAGGGGAGTGGGACGAGTTCATCAGCGACCCGAGGTGGAAAAGCCAAAAGAGAAAAGCAACCCCCATGGAAGAGTTGACGGCACTCCCGGTGGACCCGGAAAGGGACTTAGAACTTTTCATCGGTTCTGAGTTACCTGAACCGTACTGGTCGAGGATGGAGCTCTTCTTGATGACCAACCTGGACGTGTTTGCCTGGTCTCACGAAGACATGACGGGAATCCCGTTGGTACATGCTTGCCACAGACTTAACATAGACCCGACGAGGAGACCTGTACGCCAAAAGTGGAGGAAGTATGGACCAGACAAATACGCAGCTCTAACAATTGAGGTGGAGAAGTTGTTAGACAACAAGCTCATAAAGGAAGCTTTGTGTCCGCAGTGGGTCGCAAACCCCGTCCTGGTGAAGAAACACAATGGGACGTGGAGACTCTGCATTGACTTCACGGACCTGAACAAAGCATGCCCGAAGGACAACTTTCCACTACCTCACATTGACCAGCTGGTGGACAGCACTGCAGGCCATGAGATGATGACATTCATGGATGCTTTTGCGGGCTATCACCAGATAGCTCTACACCCAGACGACCAGGAACACACGGCGTTCTACACTAACAAGAACATGTATTGCTGGGAAAGGATGCCGTTCGGACTCATCAACGCCGGAGCTACCTACCAAAGATTGGTGAACAAAATGTTTGACCAACACATTGGCGAATCCATGGAGGTGTACGTGGACGACATAGTTGTCAAGAGTTTGAGAAAGGAGGACCACCTGGACCACCTAAAACAGACCTTCGACATACTGCGCCACTACAACATGAAGTTGAACCCCAAAAAGACCAGCTTCGGCGTACACTCTGGGAAGTTCCTGGGGCACCTAGTTAGCCAGCGGGGAATTGAGGTCAACCCAACACAGGTCCAATGCATAATCGAGATGGGGATACCCGATTCCGTCAAAAAAATTCAAAGGCTGACAGGGTGCATGGCATCCCTAAACAGATTAATCTCCAGGTCCGGCGACCGAAATCGTCCATTTTTCGAGGCAATTAAGGCAAACACACGGAGGTACAAAGAGGCGGCCAAGGCCAACAAGCTCCACCTCAAAAACCACTTCGTCTGGACAAATGAATGCCAACGAGCCTTCGAAGATATCAAAATATACCTGGCGGATACACAGGTTCTGTCGAAGCCAATACCTGGAGAGAAGTTGTATCTGTACCTAGCCGCGTCGGAGGTGGCCATCAGCTCCGTCCTGGTCCGAGAAGAGGCGAAAACACACCTACCAGTGTACTACGTGAGCCAAGTCTTACATGAAGCTGAGTTGCGGTACACCCCAACAGAGAAGCTGGCTTATGCACTGGTGATGAGTGTTAGAAAATTGAGGCCATACTTCTTTGACCATCCGGTAGAGGTGCTGACAACGTTCCCACTGCGTCAAATACTACAGCGCCCAGACACTGCTGGACGCCTGCTGAAATGGTCACTGGAGATTAGCCAATACGGTATAACCTACGCACCCAGAACAGCGATCAAGGGACAAGCACTGGCCGACTTCATCGTCGAGCTAACTTTCCCACAAGATCCGACGAGGGGACGTATAGCTCCGTGGCATCTCTACGTGGACGGATCATCAACTAGCATGGTAGCAGGTGCCGGCGTGGTCCTGATCAGCCCAGACAGACAAGTCTTCACCTCCGCAATTTGGTTCGACTTTCAAGCAACCAACAATGAGGCGGAGTATGAAGCGTTGATAGCAGGACTTAGGCTATCATTAGCTGTGGGGGCAACCAATCTTCAAGTTTTCGGAGATTCCCAGCTAATAATATCCCAAGTCCGGGGGGAATATGAGGCAAAAGACCAGCAGATGATGACCTACCAGAAAATAGCCGCGCATCTGATCTCAATATTTACACAAGTTTACATCAATCAGATACCGCGGCTAGAGAACACACAAGCAGATGCTCTAGCCCGGCTAGCTACTAGCAACGGCGAAGCCGAATTCACGGAGGTTGTGATCACCACACTGAAAAACCCCTCGACGTCCGATTACAAGATAAATCAAACCTCGAGCGGGGGGCAGGAGGACAGTGAAGGTGGTGAAGATTGGTGCACTCCAATCCAGAAATACCTAACAGACGGAACAACCCCCTTGGACACCTGGGAAGCTAGCCGGTTAGTAAAGCAAGCTGCCAGATATATACTGCTGGACGGCCAACTCTACAAACGTGGATTCTCTCTACCCCTACTCAAATGCCTAACTAGGAAGCAGGGGTCCGAAGTGTTAGAAGAAATTCACGAAGGGATTTGTGGGAGTCACGCTGGGGGGCAAGCATTGGCATATAAAACGATCAGACAGGGCTACTACTGGCCCACTCTTCGCAAAGATGCCATCAGCTTCGCTCGAAGGTGCCGAAAGTGCCAACTTTTCGCACCTAACATCCACTCCCCAGCCAACCAGCTTAAGTCGGTTTTCAGCCCATGACCTTTCGCGAAATGGGGTATCGACTTGATCGGCCCATTTCCACCTGGCAGAGACGGTGTAAAGTTTGCTGTCGTAGCAGTAGACTACTACACTAAGTGGGCTGAGGCCGAAGCTCTCACAACCATAACCCAAGAAAGGATGATCGGCTTCATTTGGAAAAACCTGATCTGCAGGTTTGGACTCCCGCAGTCGGTCATCACTGATAATGGAAGGCAGTTCGACGGACAGAAGTTGAGGGACTTCTGCAGTTCATGGAACATCAAGAAGCACTATTCAACTCCATATCACCCCCAGTCGAACGGCCAGGTCGAGGCGGTGAACAAGATCCTGAAGCACATATTGAAGCTCCGCCTCGAAGAGAAAAAAGGAAACTGGGCAGACGAACTCCCGGAGGTCCTATGGTCTTATAGAACTTCCTATAGGGCCAGCACCGGGGAGACCCCGTTTGCCCTAGCCTTCGGGACCGAAGCCGTAGTCCCTGTAGAAGTCCAGAACAAAACTTGGAAGGTGGTGGGGTATGATGAAGAAAAGAATGATGAAGCCTTGGCAGTAGAAAAAAATCTGATCGAAGAGACCAGAGCTTCGTCAGAAATGAAAAACGCCACCTACAAGCGCAGAGCGGAAAAATATTATAACTCTCAGGTCCGAGACCGAAAGTTCAAGGTCGGAGACCTGGTGTTAAAAAAGAAATTGATGGCCCCACCAGGTGTTTTCTGTTCAAACTGGGAAGGACCATTCCGGGTCACTGCAGCCTGGTCAAACGGTACCTATGATCTAGAAGATGTAGAAGGCAAAGCTTCGTCATACACCTGGAGCTCGGCACATCTAAAAAAGTTCTACCAATAGACTAGAATCCTGTAATAGACTAGTCGAAGGTTTGCATCAGAAATATAGATGGCAACCGATGTAAATTACGTTGCTGTAAAAATTCAGAAAAATTCCCAAGTGTTTGGACCTGTGCAGCTCTCCAACCAGGCGAGCTGCACCAGGTCGCCCACTGCTCCTGGTAGCTCGCCAAACCTAGCTCGCCCACATGCTCAAAAATCCGCAATGCGCAAGGACCAAGGTCCCAAGCGTTGTAATTAAATAGCTCGAAGGCAAAGGCCAAAGTGCCCAAGGTTGCGAAGGTACCCTCCTTAAAGGGTTGCTAAGCACCTACTGCCATAAGTTAGAAAAATTCGCGAAAAAGACGAAGAAACGTCTAAGGCAAGGTTCATGAAACCCAATGGCCCAACGTGAATCAATCGAAGTGCAGTTTGCCGCCCTAAGTGGTCTAAGACGAACAATTCGCGGCCCTAAGTGGCGTAAGACGAAGAATACGCACTCTCAAAACAAAGGTACAATTCGTAGTCGTAAGTGACGTAAAACGAACAATTCGCTTCTCAAAGTAGAATAAGACGGAACAATTCTGTACCAGAAAAATAAACAAAAATGAGCTATTCTAAAAAATTATAACGTAAAAGCGCAAATACAAAAAGGAAAAGAGTTGGACAAAAAATGCTCGGCTTATATTCAAAAGGATACTTAAGAGATTTTCAAGCCAAAAATATACTTGAAAAAATCCTAAGTATGAGTAGTGGTGCTGGCCACAAAGGCCGACCAGCTGGCCGTCTTTGAATTACAAAAAGCTCCTTCTGGGCGAGCTGCATGTGCCCGGTGAGCTGAATCTACTTGGACGAAAAGTAAAGCTACAAAAATGGAGCTCCTTCTGGGCGAGCTCCGCAACCCGACGACCTACCGAAACTTAGAAAATAAAAACTAAATTAAGAAAGCAATAGTAAAGAGGGCCTAGGACTCGGGGTCGGCGACCTCTGAAGTGGGGGCGACCTGGCGGATGGGCATGGCAAGCTCGGCATCAGAAGTGATGTTCCCGGAGAGTCCGCTTGTGCCGAGCTCGCTGATGTTTATCATCGCATCCCCGCAGACCTCCTGCATCTGCTCCATTGTAGGCGGGGCCTCGCCTCCAACATCCCCCTCGGCACCTTCAGTATCTTGGGCGAGATCAGCAGTCAAGACCTGCTTCGTCTGGATAATGTTGAATTTTTGACGAGCAGCGTCAAGATTGATCCCATAGCCCGCGAGGTCTCCAATGTTCAGCTCCGTGCAGGGGGGGATCGAAGACTTCTCCAGGCAATCCTCGAACTCGCTGACGAGGGCTTCCCACTCACTGTCGTTATTAATCCGCGCCCATTGGAAGGAGCGGATTACCTCGGCAAAGCAGAGCACGAAGCCCTTGTCGGTTGCGACCACCTCGGCGAGCTCAAGCGCCTCGGGCGTGATGGCGGCGTCGGAACGGCCCCTGAGCTCGGCAATCTCCAAGGCCTTAGCGGCGACCTCTTCTCGCAGCTTGCGGCACTCTTCTGAGTTCTCTCGGCTCTGATCGCGGAGGAGCCCTACCTCAACCCGGGTCAAGACGAGCTCCTCTTCCCGAGCAGCAAGTGTCCGGCGAGCTTCTTCCAGTTCGGCCTGTTGTTGGCGGAGGTCGGCCTGGAGTTTTTCTGCCTTTTGGATTGCAAGCCGCTCCGCCTCCAGCGAGGCCTTCGCTTTGGTCTCCGCCCTCGCGAGCTCCTCGAGGGCCGTCTTCCGCTCGTCACCCACCTTAGTGAGCACCTTCTTTGTATCGTGGCGAGCTCTATCAGAGGCGGCGATATCATCACTGACGAGCTGGGCCACCGCCATTGCCGCACAGGCGTAGTGCATTGCCAACCTCGTCTTGTCGGCAGGCTTCTGCCTATCGATCATGCCGAGCTCCGAGGCGGAGAGGTATTTGGGGGCCTCAGTGAAAACTCGGTGAGCCGCCCCATCAGGAAAGTCCCTCGACGAGCTCAGGGCCCTACACCGCTCAGCGATATGGAGAGATTCAGGTCGCTGCGGGAACTCGACGGGAGTATACCTACACAATACTCAAATCAGTTAGCAAAAATCATAGCAAAAATCATAGAAGTTACAAAGGCTTCCAACTTCAAAGAGGTCACCCACTTACCCAAACCTATCGGGGTTGAGCCCAAGCAGGGTATCATCCCGAATAGGGACCCCGTAGGGAGGCGGCGAGGGTGCACTCTGAGGAGTTGGGGGCACCTGAGAAGATTGGGCAGCAAGGGCTCGCCCTGACCCTGCTGGGGTTGATCCGGAACCGCCCTCGGCCCTAGCTCGTTTGGCGGGGCGGGTCTCTTCCTCGCCCACCCGCGAGCTATCCCCGCGGTGGAGATCTCGCCTCGTCTGCTGAGGTGGAGGGGGTTGGGCACCCCGTTCAGAATCCAAACTTCGGCCCGCTCCCCTCTTGGCAGCAGCAACCTTCTCTTTCGCCTGGGGAGGCGCCGAGTTCCTTTGCGAGCCCGAGCCCCCGGCCTTATCAGCGGCCTTGGCGAGCTCGAGCTTTTTCGTGGCATCCAGGACCGCCCCGGAGGGGATGCCTTCTCTCCCCGGGTGAGGTTTACCCATCCTAAGCTGCCGAGCTAGGAAATGGTAGGCCTCAGGAACTTCAATGGGCGAAAGCTCGGCAGTAGGACCTGCACCTGCACAAAATGATCAAGTAGGTCAAGCGACCTCACTATACGGGGTAGCGAGCTGGCAGAACTTCAAAATGGAGAAGTGCAAAACCTTGAGCAGCGAGGTGGTGTGGCGAAGTGATGAGGCCGGCGAGCCTGCGGCAGTGGTGTTGGCACAAGTGTTCGATCTCGCGGTCCTTCTTCTCCCTCAAGCAACACACCGTCCTCACGAACTCGAAGCCAATCGAAGTCTCCGGTTTCCCACGGCTCGACTTGTGGCGCTTCAAACCTGCAAAAAGATAGATTAGATCAGTAATCTAATCCGACGCACACACACTAAGGTACGCCACCTACAGCTCGCCTCCCGGTAGGTCTCGGGGGTGGGAATGTGCCCTCCGCGGCCGTTGGAAGCTCGCCAATCCCCCCCGATGAAAAAGAACTGCTCCTTCCAATCCCGGATTTTGTTGGGGAGGTCGCCTAAAAATTTACGCCCCGGGCGAGCTTGGAAAGAATAATACCCCTTCCCCTCCCTCACTTGTCTGATCACGATGAAGAGCTAATTAATCTCCACCGTGCTCAGCCGGTTTTCATAGCCCTCGAGGCCGAAGACAGTCAGGGCGGCCAACAAATTGCTCCACGCATTCGGAGTGAGTTGGGTAATGGCGAGGCCCGTGTCCGCCAAAAACTGCCCGATTATAGGGTGGAGGGGAAGGGTGAGCCCAGCCTTCAAGGTGTGATAATTCATGGTTGTGAGCCCGGCAGGGGGGAGGTCGGCTCGCTCTTTCTCCTCAGCAGGATACATAAAAATGTCCAGCGGGATACGGAACCGCCTCCGAATATCTGGAAGGGCGAACTCGCTCATGATGCTCTCCACCCCGTTGGCCTTAAGATCAGACTTGCCAGCGGCTTTTCGAATCGGAGCTCGCCGGGGTAGGGGGAAGCTCACCCCGTGAGTTCTCACATATTCGCCCCAGTCGAACTCATTCACGACCTCGGCAGAGACTTGATGTTCAGGGAGCTTAGGAAAGGGAAAGTCGATGAAACGGAGGTATTCATAAGTGACCTCCGTCCCCATATCCTCGCCAACCTCTTCGTCGATCTCGCGGGCCAGCTCGCCAGCAAGGTTGCCAGGCCCAACCTCGGCGACCTCCTCCCGGGCCCCAACCTCGGCGGCCTCCTCCTCAATGGGGGTCGCAGCTCCTCCGTGAGCTCGCTCTAAGTAATCCCAGAGTTCGCGGAGGGGCGATTCCTCACCGGAACTAGTAGCTTGCTCGCTGGAGTCAGAGCGAACTGACCCCAAGAGCTCACTACTGTCCGGGAAGGTTTCAGAGCTCGCCCCAGAGCTCGATGAGAGGATCACAGGTGCCTCTCGGGGGTTTGGAAGGTCATCGGTCATTTGTCCTTTACCCAAATCGCGATTCGGAGGGGTTCGACTCGAAGAGTTCTCAGACATAATGTGGGCGTCCGGAAACAAGAAACAAGAAGGAAGAGAAGGGAAATCCGGGTTTCTACCTTATGAGATGCTCGGGGACGAGTCTGAAGCAGAGGAATGTTCGCCAGAAATGTGCTCTGAGAAGTGAGGAAGCAAAAGTGAGAAAATTCCTCATTTCCGCCTATTTATAGACGCTGGGCGCGAGCTCGAAATTACCGAAAGATCAGGGACCTTTTTGCAAAGAATTTGAGAAGTTATCATTATTGTGGGCGGGAATCGAGACACCAAGAGACTTGCATGACGCTTGGGATCCCGCATCGTGTCGACCGAGGCGACCTCCGAGGCGCAGCTCGCCTATTACCTAGGCACCCCCGAAAATAGTTCGCCAGACTTCAAGTTCTCCAGCTCGCCCACACATTGGACAAAGTCATGATGCGCGCGAGCTGGGGGGCAAATGTTGATATGGCGAACTAATACGTCGGTTTCAGAAATAATCCCCAAGGTTTGCCAGGTCTCCAGAGCCCATCCGAGCTGGAGAAGGTCCAGAGCTCGTCCGTCTGTGGAAGGTCCGGAGCTCGCCCGTCTGTGGAAGGACCAGAGCTCGCCCGACGATGGCCCATCACTGTGCGATACTCTGGAATCTGGTCAAGGCTTGGGAGCTCGCCCCTTGTCAGCAGAGCCCCGGTGGCGCACTCTTTTTCCCTCCGTCCGGTTTATCCACAAGGGTGGTTTACGGCGAGGTTTTTAATGAGGCCCATCTAGTCTAAGGCATAGTAGTAGGACGAGGCGTGATAGGGGAAACAGTGTGAGAGATCGAGACGAGGGTAAGGAACCCTCGTCAACACCGGAAGCCACATAGGCTCGTAAGGTGCCGTCTCACACTCACACACCTATAAATAAGACATCTCTTGTACTATTCAGAGGACTCTCACATTTTTCATACAATCAATATAACCTTCATTGCAATATTTTTCTCTCTAAATTCTCTATTCTCCCTCCCCAAGAACATAAAATCATAAGATTATTGTTTGGTAGAATTAATCCGTCGTAAAGTCACATAAACGAACACAGTCAGTAAATTCTATCAACAATCGTAAGCTCAGGATTAAATTGAAAGTTGAGTAAAATGTGGTGTATTTATATAGAATTAACTCATTTTTCTTCTAAACAAGATAATTATTATTTTATTTAATTATTCTCCTTCCTTTTTTATCTATCATCCTCAATCAATCTCTTATATCATAATTAACAACATTCATTGTTATTGATACTTAATTATGTAATCACCACAAAAATAAATATGCATTTAACCTACCTAAGCGTTGAATGAGAAAATATACTTCTGTTCTCATTTGACACAAAGACACTTACAATTTTCCAAATCCAACTTAGAGGATATATATACTAGGTAATTTGTGTAATTTGAGTGCATTAAATCACAGTAGCATCGGCTATGAATTTATAGGATGTTTAACTAAATTTATTTTAGGGACAAAAAGCAAAATACTCATTCTAATAAAATAAAAATATTTTTACCCACTTTTTTTTTTAAAAAAGTTTTCTATCCACTTTCATATAAAAATACACATTTATTCTTATTAAAGGCTATTTAATGTGTATATAATAAATATCAATCATTAATATATATTTAATTACTATTGTATTAATATTAGTTTTTTATTAAAATTTTATTATTTATAATATTACTTAAAATTCAGTATTTTATAATTTAATCAGATTTATTTATTTATTATTTACTAATTGTACGACTTTCAATATTTTTTGGTGTTTAATAAATAACTATAATCATTAATATTTAACTTTAATTGTATTAATATTAATAAATTTTAATTTAGTAATAATTGAATTTAGTGAAATTTCAAAATACAATTATGATTTATTAAAATTTAGATTTTAAAACTTAAGAGTATTAAGAGCATTTTAGGAGAAAAGTATGGGTAGAAAACTTTTTATCAAAAGGAAGTGGGTAAAAAACTTTTTGTTTTATTAGAATGGGTATTTTACCCAATTTCCACTTAATTTTATAAGTTTTAATATCTTGTAAATTATTTTAAAAGTTTATATAATATTATTTTTAAATAGTTTATAATTTATTGAATTGTTGATTAATATAACTAAGTAATTTATTATATTTTTGTAAAAAATTAATATTAATAAAAATAATGAATTTTTTTTATAATAATGTAGGAATTGATAATTAGTAGCATAGGCTAGGGTGAGGCGGGTGAGTGAAATATGAAAAAAATAAATTAAAATATTTCAATTTATATTTTACGCTTTGAAAATAAATTTTTTATTAATCGCAAACATATCTATCTTATATAAAATATTTTTAAAATTTTATAAGCTTAAGCCAAACAAGACCGGCCATTTGATTAATTACGCAAACTGTGCTTTTATATATATAGCTACCAAAATAACCTAAACACCTCACTCACTCCAACTACCTCCGGTATCATGTTTTCCGACGAAGAATTCTACCATTCTTGTCTTTTTTCCCTCTATCTAATCACACCCCCAACCATCATCTCTCTCCTCTTCCTCACCGCCCCATACGGCAAGCACCACCGCGCCGGATGGGGGCCCACCATCCCGCCGCCGCTCGCCTGGTTTTTGATGGAAAGCCCCACCATATGGCTCACTCTCCTCCTCTTCCCCTACGGCCGGAACCGCCGAAACCTACGCGCCGTCGCCCTCATCTCCCCCTTCCTCCTCCACTACCTCCACCGCACAATCATCTACCCCCTCCGGCTCTTCCTCCGAACCCGTGGCCGGGAAATCAAGAAACCCGGTTTTCCGGTAAGCGTGGCCCTGATGGCTTTTGGGTTTAATTTGTTGAACGCTTACTTGCAAGCCAGATGGGTGTCAGAGTACGGCGATCTCGACGGCGATCGGTGGTTCTGGTGGCGAATGGGCTGCGGTGCGGTGGTTTTCGTCGGCGGCGGCGCCGTGAATGTGTGGTCGGATAATCTGTTGATGGGTTTGAAGGAGGGTGGGGGAGGGTACAAGATACCTAGGGGTGGGCTGTTTGAGTGGGTTAGTTGCCCAAATTATTTTGGGGAGATTTTAGAGTGGTTGGGCTGGGCCGTGATGACTTGGTCTTGGGCCGGGCTCGGATTCTTTTTGTACACGTGTGCTAATTTGGTGCCTCGGGCCGGGTCGAACCACAAATGGTATTTAGAGAAATTTGGGGAAGATTATCCCAAGAATAGGAAAGCTGTAGTTCCATTTGTTTATTGAGATTTCTGAGGACTTGTTTTAGTTGAACAGTAATTTCCTGAGTGTTTCTACACAAAATGCAAGTTGAATGAAATACGAACTTATTCTAATAATAATTATTGAATTAGTCCTTGGAGATTGAACAATGATACGAGATAACTAAATTTGATATAAATTGAATATGAGTTATGTACCATATAATTGAAGTGTTTTTTTTAAAAAATTACTTCTATTATTATTAAAAAAATACTATTATATATACTAAAAGGCAAAGTATTATATAAACCAGTTTCATGATTTGTTAAAAAGTGATTCTTGATATGATCCACTTTCACACAATACCTACTCATACTTAAAAGACATCCCTAGCTAGTATCAGTATGATTTTTCAATAAAAACAACGGTGACTTTTATAAACAACAGGGAAGATTTTTAAAAAATATTACTATTGAATTGTATACTAATGATGGGAAGTTAATTTTGGGATCCAAAAAAAAATAATCAAGATGGGAGTAAATTATTTCGTATTTCCAAGTGATCACAGTATTTCCATGGCTGGCACTAAATCATCACTTAGGTCAATAATAAATTCAATACACAATTCCCACACAAATACTACTTCAAATAGAGGATCTCGATTAATGAAGACCACACAAGTGTAGCCAAATTTCTGCAGGTTTATTTTATGCGCCCATAGGGCACTGCCCAATTATGCTTTAGTGTGTTGTACTGTACAACACATTACACAATGTAGGTTCCAGGAAAGAAATTTCAACAATCACAAAATGAACTTAGCCAGATTTGTCCTCAAAACTTGACTGCATTAAATAAAAGAGCAACGATCGATTATTGAAGGTTTCTTGAGACACTGAATATCACTATAACTCACTCATGACTCACCAGATATTCAAGGAACTCAGGAAGTCATTTATACATTTTTTTCTCTCTAGAAACTGGAAAAAAAAAAAAGCCAAACAAAGGAACCAACCAAAAGTAACATAATTGAGAGGTCTATAAATATGAGCCATGGAAACCACAATGGCTTAGCCGATGAACCAAGCTGATTACGATTCTACATTCTTGTTTTTTGAAAATTCAGAAAGCTAAGGTCTCCTGGAGAAGCTAATTCTCTAGTACCCTGATGTAGTTTCAACAGATTTATCCACTTCCATGCCTATATCATCAGGTTCCTGCAATCGTCACCAGTGAACAATTATTCCTAACAAAATCATTACAATAGATGAAAATTGAGAGAAAAATATTTCAAGACCCTTGTATAACACAATGTTCTGTCTTCTCTCGATTCAGCAGACATGGGACAAGATGCAACATTGTGTTTTTACAGAAATGATGCTTTAGTTTTGTTATATGCAAAATGCATATATTTTATCTTTCTTGAGGAGATAAGAGGTATCCTTATGTTTCTATAACACAATGGGTCAAAGTCCCATATATTTACTGAAAAAGATGAGTAGACTTACATCAGACAAAGCTGCGGTTGGTGTCCAGATAGACTTTAACTTGAGAATCTTTGGCGTCCTCTTTACCCAAACTTCCATTTGATCCTACTGAAGATTTGGTGGCTTCACTTACCTCAGCTGCTAATGTTTCATACTTTTCTTTCAGCTCTGGAGAACTTATATTCTCTGCAATGGCTTTCTTGATTTCCGCAACCATAGATTGAATCTTAGTTTTCGAGCTTTCATCAGGTGCGCTTCCAGCTTTTTCTACTTCTGCCTTAAGCAACTCAATCCTTTCTTTCAAATCCTCCGAAGAGTTAACAGCATAGTCTATTATCAGTTTAAGTTCTTCATCAAATGCCTTTATTTTCTCCAGAGCTTCTTTGTTTGTGGGAACCGCCTGTAAACCCACAGATTGAAGAACAGCCTTAAATTCCAACTCCAATTCTCCATTCAATTGCAAAACCTTCTCCTTTAGCTCTGGACTTGAATCAAGATCCGACACTCCTGCATTAGCAATCTCAGCCTTTAGCGTCTCAATCTTTTGTCTTAAATCCGGTCGTTCCATGAGTTCAGCAAATCTCTTATTAATTTCAACTTTCAATTCGTCTTTGTTGGTACTCTTTTTGGAGAGATTGAATTTTTTATATAACTCTTCCCGCATATCAATTTTAGACACAAGGCTGGAGTAATTGGGAGCTGAAGGAAGTTTTCTGTCAAATTCTTCCCTCAATTGTTCAATCTTTTCATTTATTGTTGAATGGGCAAGCTGGTCATTCAGATTCCTTCCTTTTGCAATTTCTTCCCTCAACATCAAAATCTTGTCCTCCATACCTACAGCTTTTGCAGCCTTATCGTATTCATAGTCAATTTCTCTCTCCAATTTGGCAAGCATCTCCTCTAACCCCATATTAGGGGGCTTAGCTGATGACACGCCGGCTTCAGATACCTTTTGTTTCAGTTTCTCAACCTCATCCCTCAACTCCGATTCTGAAGTCATGCTTATTGGAACTATAGGATCTTCTTTCTTTTTCATGTTGACCTTCCTTTTTGGTTCGATTGGCATTCCCTCGATAACTCCACCAATTTTTCGAAATTTTTGAGCCCTGTGTTTTAATAGGGTTTCAGTATCCATCTTCACAAGTTCCTGCAGAGACAACACGAGATATATGAGGCTGCTGATAAATTTAGGCACAAACACTCTCAAGCATGAAATAATTAATGTGCCACTTACATCCATATTTTCAATAATCGCAGTTTTAATCTGTTGGGAAGTCCAATATGGATCTGCATGTGCACCACCAAGAGGTTCCTAAAGGAAGGAGCCAGAGAGTTCAACCCAAATTGCCCATATTCATATAAATAAAATGATATCAATTTGTTGACTGAAATTGTGCCAAACAAGATAGTCCATGTGAAGATTTTGAGATCATATTGAAGGTGTTGCACCAAAAATTAATTTCGAAGGATAAGCCATGATTAAAGCTTGTGAAGTGTTTAATTTTGTTCTTAGATTAAAAACGATAAAAGTTACAGGTCAGACAAAAAAATAAAGAAGGTAAACGAATATTACAGGGATGGTTCCATCAGCAACTTGTAGATTTATAAGCTCTGTAGCTGTAATTTTTAGCTTCTCAGCAGCCTATAATGAAAAAAGAGGATGATCAAGATACAATTGTTGCATCCATTTTTTACGTGCAAATAAGAATCAACATTTTTAACTGGTTAAACCACCTTTGGAGAAGCTTTTGCAGTTTTCCACAAAATGGCAGCACACGCCTCAGGACTGTCACGTGGGAATGGAAATGACTCTCATCAAAGTAATTAAAGGTGATATATACCAGAACATAAAAAATACTAGGGTACATTTCAGGACATATCGTAGCAGCAAAAATTGCAGATGTAAACACACCTGGCAACATAAAAGACTGCATTTTCAAGCATTAGAAGCTTGTTACCACAACCAATAGCTAGAGCTCCACCAGAGCCACCTTCGCCAATAACAATTGACAAAATTGGTACTTTAAGACCAAACATAGTCCTCAAATTCTGAGCAATTGCTTCTCCCTGTTGATATTTATGAAAATAAATTAAAAATAGTAAAAATAAATTGCCTAAAGTACTTCAATCACTAAGAAAGAATGTGCACTAAAGAAATGATTGAGATAGACAGTACTTGACCCAGTTCCTCGGACTTGAGATCAGCATATGCCCCAGGAGTGTCAATGAAAGTGACAATGGGAAATCCATGATGATCTGCATAATACATCATGCGTAGTGCCTTCCTGTAACTGTTGAAAATAATATACTAGTATTAGCTACAGATACAAAATTGATTCCCTCATTTAAGCATTAATGAGATGTTGGAAATTGTGCCAATTAGATTGTCACAGGTTATTCCTAGGAAATTTTCATACGGCATAAGTTCATGAAAAAGTATTGAGCATAAAATGTCTTCCTTATAATCATACCCATGAGGAGTGGGCATCCCAAAGTTTCTCTGGATATTCTCTTTTGTGTTCCTGCCTTTTTGCTGGCCAATGAACATATAACTTCTGCCATTTATAGTACCAAGTCCAGTAACAATAGCAGGATCATCATATCCAGCTCGATCACCGTGGAGTTCCACAAACTAGACATTAAAATGGAAATATTTTACCAAGCATTCCAAACAAAGGAAGGCCTTACTTCCTTCTTATATCAACTTCCCACATTTATTATCTATAAAGGCAAAATGTAGCAGACAAAGACTTGGAGTAGCATACCTTTTCGGTTATGTTGAAGACATGATCAAGAAATGTTGGCCTATTGGGATGCCTTGCAATGTTCACTCGTTGTATAGGAGTCAAATTCTTATACAGATCTTTCAGAGCCTGCAATGAATATGGAAATATGATTAGGTTGGAAGCAAATGTATTAAAAATAACCCTATACTTTGAAGTTGCAAGTCAAAATGATAGATTTTTGCACCCCAAGTATCAAAGTCATAGTAAGTTATAAAGGCAACAAATCTTTAGCTCGTGATGGTTGGTTATTTTGAAGGAAAGAGATCAAGAAACCGAACACTACTGGCTAAAAACCTGTTGATATTTTTTCTCTAGTGACATAATCTGATCAGTGAAGTCCAGACCAGTCTCATTGGCCATCCTTTGCACCTATATCAACAAAAGCAATAGGATTAACTCAAGAAACCACTTTTTCATTCAAGTATTAATGTGAAAGGTAATGATAAGACTGTTTAGAAAAATGATATACATCAACTATCTTTTTCTGCAGATCCATGAGAGGCTTCTCAAAATCCAAAGTAACCGGCTTTGGCTTATCTTTCAAAGGCTTGAAAGGTGAGAGGTGAGTAAGGATTCCACCCTTCACATTGGGGTCAGGATCTTTTGGCCATGGATATTCATGGTTTTTCCCTTTCCTAACCTTCGCGGTTATAGCGAGATCTCTCCTCTTTGCTCCTAGCTGGGCTTTTCCAAGGGCTTTGAGGGGTACACCATAAAGATCATTACTTGAGCTCCTAAGAAGGTCTGAAGCCAGATTCCCAGCGAATGCCACTGGAGATTGGGTCATCGAAGCCATTTTTTCCTTGAGACTATACTGGAGTTCCAACCCCTTTTGAGAGAGAAAGGAGAAGACAATGAGGAGATATTACAATCATGATAAATGCAGATGAACAAATCTCAGAATTCTTTCAACACACATGATTACATGCACTGGATAGATTTCTTGGGTTAGAAAAATTGCAAATTTAAGGCACATAAAAATACGGGAGACATCTTTTTTCAAAAAATAAAAATAAAATACAGAAAACTTGAATGGAACAAAGCCCAAACTCTAGTTAGGAAGTTAAAAAGCATAGAGTGCATTCTTATGCGCAATTCAGTAAGCCAACATGCCTAAGCAACATTAAACTTCACTAATAATCTAATGATTAAGCACATATAGTCAATTACTAGTTTACTACATAGAACTAAGATGCGGGTGTGTAAGTGAAACAATGAAATTAGATACACTGATAATTAGGCAAATCAAAATTGAAAAAAGAGAACAGCATATCAAGCTCCAATAGCACATGAATCAGAAGAAACAACGACAAGATTCTACAATTAAAACCAAAAGGCTTCATTTCCATAACCTGGCCAACATTTCAACAGATCAATAACAAAAACACAAATTCAACAAAACAGACCCAAATCACGCTGGCAACTTCGAATCACCTCAGCATAAATGCATACGCTCAACTTTGAATCAAAATCAACAACACGAGAGAAATTAGATTCTCATTAAACACCAACATATACCGATTACAAAGGAAAACAAACCTAAGATAGCGAATGCGGCAACAAGCGAGGGCCGCACCGTACGGTAACGGATGTAATAAAGAGATCTGAGGAATCGATGGAAGTAAACTTTCCTCCGCGATGAAATTATGAGAGAGAGAGAGAGAGGGGGGGGGGGGGGGACGGGAAAGGGTATTACAACAGAGGGAGCATAGGGGAGATCGCCGCTTAGAGCTTCAGCTTGTGCTTATTCACACTCACACTGTGAACAACAATATAATTATATGCATTCACATATATTTTTCGATGGTTTCTATGCGGAAGGAAATGTAGAGAGAGAAAGTGAATGAGAGAGAGAGGGGAAAATGCATCAGTGTGTTTGGAGCCTTGTTAATAACGATTGGGGCAGCGTTTTTCGGTTTTGCCGTTGAACGCCTTCCAGCACCTTTCTCCATTTTTATTTTTTTTGATATAATACATTTTTTTATTTTATATTATTAAAAATAAAATAGGTGTGAGAGAAAAGGTAAGATAGACAGAAGTATGAAGCTGTGTTTTAAAAAGCGGTCGGACATGAAGCTGTGTTTTAAAAAGCGGTCCGTATGAAGCTGTGTTTTAAAAAGCGGTCGGACATGAAGCTGTGTTTTAAAAAGCAGATCGGACCGGCCGGTCCGACCGCTACTCGAACTCCCCTCCGGCCCTCCGGCCCGCTTTTATACGTTAGACCGGTCATTTTTTTAAGCGGTTGAAAAGCGCTCAAAAGCGGTAAAAACCAGGTCGGACCGGTCAATCGGTGGACCGATTGAACCGGCGCTTCGATAAATTTTTGATTAAATTTTATTTCTACACAGAATAATGGATTAATTTTTTATTATTTATATATAATACTATATATCAAATATATTTTAAATGTAAAATATCTAATATCTTAGTAAAGTTTATTCATAAAATATATAATTTTATAAGAAAAATATATATAAAAATATTTATAATGAAATATTATGTATTTATGACGTGATACTGACTCAACCGCTTTAAAAATGGTCAGACCCGGTTGAATCCGGTCCGACAAAAAATACTAAGGTGTTCGGGTCAACTTCTGCTTCCGCTTTTTAAACATATGTATGAAGAAATAAAATTGAAAGTAATAAAAGTACAAAGAGGTAGAATTAAAATATAGTAGGACCATTCCTTTATATTTATTTTTGGAATCGAGAAGATTAGTTTTTACTATTGCTAAATTAATACAGTTTTATAAAAATTTGCATAATTTTTTTATTTGAATGTCTCATACAAATTTATATTATACTAAAATAAAAAATATCAATTTACATAAATCCTCACATAATTATATACATATTTATTTATATATTACTACCTCCGTTCCCCAAAAGTTTGTGGTACTTTTGGGGCACAACTTTTAAGGAAAAGTATAATGAGTAGAATGTTTATGGTTGAGATTGTGAGGTAAAGATTTTAAAGGTGGAGATTTAAATAAATATTTCTATTTTGAGAGAATGCAAATTTTTGTGGGACAAACTAAAAAGAAAAGTATGCAAACTTTTGTGGGACGGACAATATTATTTTACTTAAATAATTTTTTAATAAAATATGAAATTTCAGGAGTGTAAAGTTTGTAGAGAAAGGAAGTAGTTCTTAGAAGCTCAACCACAATTCCTGTACAAAAATGAGAGTTCTCAATTTGACAATAATTCTAAGCAAATTTGTGCCAGCACATTAAATATAAAATTCAAATTAACATTTACATATTATTATTTAAAAAGTTATCATATTTGTAAATTAATCTAAATATTTATATATATATAGATAAAAAATTGTATAGAAATAATTTTTTATAGAATTATTTTATAATTAGTAAATATATAAATTATTTTTAAAAAAATTCAAAATTAAAAGAGAAGAGGTGAAATTAAAAAAGGATATGAATTAACAGTGCATTAGACGTTTATTTAATAATAATAATTGGGAAATAAATGATTTCGCATAATTGGAAAATAAATGCAAAAAGGAAGTAAAAGAGTTGTGCTGCAGACTTGCATTGCACATGACTGTCACGTGACGTGAGTGGGCTTTACTTAAGTAGTTAAGTGGACTAATTGATTAATCAAATAAATGTCCGAATCTATATGGGGAGGTGGTCGGATGGGCGTTGAGTCCTGCGATTGAAGATTTTTGCTATGAAACTTCTTTGCATTGTGTGACATTTTTTGTTATTTGGAGTAACTAGTTTTTCACACGTGCGATGCACGGTCTATAATGTTTATTAAATAAAATTTTTATTTATATTAATATAATTAATTATTTTGTATTGTACATGAATTTAAAAATTGTAATGTCAAGTAATATTAATTCTTCTATATATTATATTTTTGTTTTAAAAATATTGCACAATTTTCTATTCATCAGTAACAAAGGCTTGTAAATTGCATCTCATTCTACTAATAATTATAAATAAAGATGTCTTTCTTTTATTTCATTAACTTAAGATAAATAATACGACCATATCAAGAATTATTGTATATATTTAGAAGAGGCAAAATAAAAATTGAAATATCAACTATTATTCAAAGAGTATTTCTACTGTGCACAAGGGTGCATGGTATGCACCCTTTAATTTTGACTATTTCCAATTAAAATTTTCTTCCGCCACAATTTCCGCTCAATCTTCACAGAAACTAAAAAAAACATATATTGTATTCTCTACCACACTCCTGAGTACAATTTATGTATAAATTGAAGGCAGGGGATTTGGTTCAGGGATGCGACGCACCCCAACTCACGTTGGCACTCAGCATTACCTAACACAGTCTTGATTCTTTTTTTGATTGATAGATATGTAAGGAATTTTATCTTTGAATGATATGTAGCTGCAGGTTAATTCTGTGGATATATGTAATCTGTACGTACGTTGTTTGGATTTGAACATGAATTTTAATGGTTCCTACTTACTTATGCCCATATTCATCAACGCAACTACACTTTCTCTCTATCTCCCTCCCTTTTAATTTTACTTTTTGACTATGATCGATGGATATATAATATAGTTTAGTAGTTTACCATTATTAATTGACATGATTTTTTTTAAGAGTTGATTCACAGCTTGAATGACCTTAATTGCAGCTATGTAATTTAATGAAAATTGTGATGTAATAATGCAGAAATCTTGAGATGGAGTATGTGGATCTTTACATGATACATGTGTCATTGAGATTAACACAAAAGAATCTACAAATACCAGTTGCAGAAGAAGTGATATTTCCTTTGGATGTTAAGAGAGCCTGGGAAGCCATGGAAGAGTGCAAGAATTTGAGCCTCACTAAAGCCATTGGTGTCAGCAATTTCTCTTGCAAAAAGATTGATCAACTCCTCTCCATTGCCAAAACTCCTCCCGCACTCAATCAAGTCAGTAAATCAAATCAGGAAAATCATCCCTCCAAGGGAAACTGCACTTAAATTATATGGGTATTGCTAAAATATTCTTTGGGTATTTATTATCTATTGTTCGGGTATTACTAAAGAATTCTTCGGGTATTTATTATCTATTGTTTGGGTATTACTATAGAATTCTTCGGGTATTTATTATCTATTGTTCAGGTATTACTAAAGAATTCTTTGGGTATTTATTATATATTCTTCGGGTATTACTAAAGAATTCTTCGGGTATTTTTTATCTATTATTTTATGTGATTTTTAACCGAAAATCCTATCATTTTGATTTGATTATCAAAATAGAATACGCCCGCATGCCTCTCCTAATGACAACAATTAAAACATCCATTACCAAATTTATGCAACAAATTCGAAACCTGAATTTTAGGGAGAGAGAGAGAGAGTTCAATTACATGGACTTAGGATCTAGAGCTAGCGATGAAACAGAGAAAATTCAA
>JAPKLY010000340.1:254296-267086 GCA_026898435.1 Prunella vulgaris | reverse complement strand
AAAAAAATTAAATTTTCTTAAATAGAAGATAAATAAAATAATTATAATGGAATAAGTATTAAAAGAAATTAAATGTAGAACATAAAATAAAAAAATATAATTGCTTTGCTAAAATTACTAAAACTACATTGTATCATGGGCCAGCACTCCCTGCTGGTTTGGGTGCCCAGTAGAGGATCCGCTCCCGATAGGGGAGTGTGGTTATAAGGATAAAGTGGGCCACAATTTAAAGTTATTAACCCATTTTGTAAGGGTATATAAGTCTTATATTATGAAGTGGGTAAAAAAAGTTTTTAACTTAGATGTGGGTAAAATAAATTTTTAGAAGTTCAAAATGGGTATTTTGTGGTATTTTCACTTAATTTATTATACTCCACATGTTACTATAATAAAAAAATTAATTTGTGTTGATTGTTGATATGAATTGAAGTTATTATTAGATTGCATAAAACACATTATAACTTTTTTTGTATATTGCTCATTTTATATTCAATTTTTTAAAAAGGACTTTTTTTTCGCACATATTATAGGATTGTTCCAATTCTTTCCATTTTAATCTATATGTGTAACTTGGACATTAAGGAGATGCTTGGTAGAACTTAAGAAATAGAAAGAATATAGTTATATAGATATGAAAATAATTGAGCTTGGTAAATTTCTTAATTTTTTAAAATTAAAATTATAACAAAATTAATCATTTTAAATACAAATTATAACTGATTATCATTATTTACTTTTGAAGGTGTCATCAAACAAACACCCCTGAATCATTCTTAAATATGTTCTAAAATTAACAACATTTTTAAAAGTGAAATATAATAAACAATGAACAAAAATATGAAATTAATTTTTTTTAAATTAGTGTTATGGAGATTTTCAGAATGTGAAAATTATGGAATAAAAATATATTTAGGGGGCGTTTTGTATTAGAAGTCTTCAATGGTAATGAGAATGAAAAAATATGTACATAATGAGAATAAACAAGATACACAACATTTATTTTTCTCCTAAATAAGGTAATCATCACCTCTATTTAATTACCTACTTCTCATCTTATAATCATCATTCTCAATTAATCTCAATACTATAACCAATAACTTGATTTTTTGTAACTTTTTTCAAAATTGGAGCACAGCACTAATGATGTAATCACTATGAACACAAACACTCATTCAATATGTGTAAGAGTAAAGAAGAAAAATCAAATTTCATTTACATTACCATTGAAGAATTTGAATCAAGAGGCTAATTGGTCCATCGTAAACTTTTAAAGGTAAAAAGAAAATAAAAATAGTTGAGTCTATATTTATTTAGGGTGTGACTATTTATACCCCAAATTTCTTTAAACATACCCCCATTAATAAATATACTCAATTTAAAATACTAAACATACCCCATTTTTTTATTAATATACATATTTTTTTTTACTTATTCTTCTTCTATCTCATGTTCTAACTGTTATACCATTTTTCAATTTTGATCTCACCTTCTTCTATCTCAAGTCATGTTAATGCTCCACAATTAAAAAGAAATAAAGCAGTGCGTCATTTTTTGCTATAAGAACTGAAACTTTGCATCGTCATTTTATCTGTTGCAACCGAATAAAATTTTAAAAGAATTCACTAGACGAATGTCATGTCTTCTTCTCCATGCTCCTTCAGATCTCACGGGAACTTTTTTTCTCCGCCTGAAAATCACCATTCTCCCCATTCCAAAATTTCATAATTTCCAACTTTTCTGTATTGTCGTAGAAAATACAGCAGTTCATCCTCTTCCACATCACCCCTTTCGACTTTCGTGGCGCTCTTCAACAATAGGCAAATGTCCTTTTAATTATTTATTGTGTATAGTAATATTTGATCAATAAATAATAAAAATATATAATTTAGATTAGTTTGATGTCAGTAACAAAACATAAAAATGAGATTGAATTGATCTGTAAATTGTGTACGTGGATAAAATATAAATTGATCGCCAACATAAAAATTTAGGGTTGCATAGAACTGTAGAATAGTTTCGAGAACTCCATAAATATAACAGTTAAAACATGAGAGAGAAGAAGAATAAGTAAAAAAAAAGGTATATTAGTAAAAAATGAGATATGTTTAGTATTTTAAATTATTTTTTATTTTAAATTGAATATATTTATTAATCAGGACATGTTTAGAGGAATTTGGAATATCAATAATGACACCCATTTGTTTATTTCTTTCATTTTTCCCCAAACAAACACGGCTTAGGCAAATCACGCTTGGATTGAGTTCAGACCGGCATCCCGCCACATTCCGGCGACCACCACATGGCCAGCAGTTACTCCAACGGTAACCATGAGCGGATTCCTTTCCAATATACTGATTTTATCTTTTCCAACCATAACATCCGTTCATTGGGCAGAAGCTATTCTCCAACAACTCAGGGATGGCATTGCGAGCTTCGAGATTACCTCTTCATCTGTTCCTTCGATTTCTGGTCGCTGCCGTCGAATCCCACCTCCTTTCGCCTCCATAGCCAATGTCTCGCCTAGTTTCTTCGCCCGGATTGGGCGCCCAGTGTATGTGAATTTCATCAAACACCTGGCGTTCGTACTTAATCTAGAGAATGATGAGTGAAATGTATTATTTTTTTAAGTGGCTATTTGAAATTCTGCCATTTTCGTGCTATTCAGAGATGGCGGTTCTCCGGCAACGAAGAAAGTGGAACGGTATTCTGTTCAGAAAGTTACTGGTGATGGACGCTGTCTTTTTCGCGCCCTGGTACGGGTGAATTGTGTGTTATAATAGTTAGATAATCTTAAACCTTCCCTTGTTTGAATGCTTTTTTCGTTTGAAAGTGAGGGAAATTGGAATCTGATAGCAGCTTGGTTGTATGGTCTTTCGAAGTTGTTCTTGCATCACCATGCGAAGTTTGATCTTTGATGTCCATTTTTTCGAAGTTTGATATTTGATTTTGTACTTATGAATCATACACTGTGTTCTATTTAGTGATCAACTTGAAAATTTTTAGTGTTGTTCTTTTGGCTTTTGACATTGCTTGGAATCAGGTAAAAGGAATGGCTCTCAACAAGGGAATGAGACTTGGCCCGCGGGAAGAACGAGAAAGCGCAGGTCCGTTTATTCGACCAAGGAATCTGCAAATAATAGTTATCTTTGATTCTTCTAGTGCTCTACACTGTGATGTTTAACAAGTTTTAAGTTGATCTTTATCTCAATTACACACAGATGGAGTAATAATTTGTGCTAGTGTACTAAGATGCCAGCATACAGTTTCTGTTTGATTAGTTTATTTGCATTTCTCACGCTATGAAACGAAAACATATGACAGATGAGTTACGAATGGCTGTAAAAGAAGTCATATGTGACAGTGCAAAAGAGCGTAATCAATACGAAGAGGCGTTGATTGCAATAACTGTTGAGGAATCCCTGAGACGGTGAGGCCTTAATAAGTGGTTTATGTCATCTTTTGTTATTCTGGTTTTAGATGTTTCTAGTGATATTCAGTCACAATGTATAATGCCTCTGCAGTTACTGCCAGCGCATTACAAGGCCAGATTTTTGGGGTGGAGAGGCTGAACTTCTGGTTAGTATTGTATCTCATGCTTTGCTCGATTTAAAGAAACGGTATCCTTCTACTATTTTTATCTTTCTTTAGCCTTTCCTTAGCTCAAACCTTGTATGGTTGGGGTTGGATGGAATCTTAACTTTATGTTTTCTTTTCTTTTGAACAAATTGTAAGGCAGATTGACAAACTATGTTTTTGTGATGTAATGATGTTTCTGTCTCTGATGTTGGAACTTACTCATGTTTTTAATATAAAGAGATGGATAAAAAAATATTTGATTTCAAGGTCTTATCTTTTAATATGGCTTTTTAAAATTACAATGATTTGTGATCAGTTGCTTTACTCTTCTTGATGATGATAACTGCTAATGTATTTCAATCACTCATGTTCATTTGTAAATTTTCTGACATTAGGTGCTATCAAAGTTGTGCTGCCAGCCGATAGTTGTATACATTCCTGAACATGAGGTACTTTTCAAATTTTTTCAAAATCACTATTACATGATTCTTCGTATGCTAAAAGGTATTACAGTAAAACTTTTGTGCATTCACCTAAAATTTTGTCTTCTTGCTCATGCAATGTTTCTAGACTGAGAAGTTGCATCACTTTTTAAAATTTGAATGTACCCTAAAGAGATCCTTCTCTTCGAATTATGTTTCATCTCATGTTTCATATGCACAAGGCTTTGATTGTTTCGGGATTTAAATGTGTGTGGGAAGTTACTAATAGTAAAATTATGAGTTTGTTTAATTTGGGAAGGTCTCATATTCAATTCGTGCACGGTGCACTCACTTAACAGTTAAAGTTGTTTATACTGAAAAGTTGCGGGTTGATATATTGAAAAGTTGTGGGTTAATATACCGAAAGTTTACACTGTTATCGATTTCTTAGTGTAAACTTTTAAGTATATCAACATGCAACTTTTTAGTGTAATTAACATTTACTTTTCAGTATAAATTGTTTCAACTGTTGAATTAGTGCACCGTGCATCTGGTGCACATGAGACTTGCTCTTAGAAATTTTGGTAGGGTGAGATTTTGTTTTATATTAAATCAATTGGGAAGGTCTCATATTCAACTCGTGCACGGCAATTAAAGTTGTTTAAACTGAAAAGTTACGGGTTGATATACAGAAAAATTGTGAGTTAATATACTAAAAGTTTACACTGTTATCGATTTTTTAGTGTAGAATTTTCATTATATCAATCTGCAACTTTTCAGTGTAATTAACATTCACTTTTCAGTATAAATTGTTTCAATTGTTGAATGAATGCACCGTGCACCTGGTGCACATGAGACTTGCTCTTAGAAATTTTGGTAGGATGATATTTTGTTTTATATTAAATCAATGTTTAATATTGATTGGTATAATAAATGAAGAAAAAGTGATGATATAAGTAATTAATGAGTGAATGCTAAGACATATTTAGTTAAGGATGTGCGGTGTGTCCATCCGAATGAGGATGAGTCATCCTCCATCTCATCTAATTTTGGATGGACAAATCTCATCCGTCATCCAAATACCTATTCATATCTATTAATCACCTATATTCCTATTTGAACAAAATTCTATACAATTAAATAATCACATTTTCATCCACCTATCTATTCTCTCTTCTACTTTTATTTTACCCTTTATTCTCTCTTCTACTTTTATTTTACGTAGTTATTTAATAAAAAATAATATGTTATTTACCATCAATATCATTATCACATCAACTATCAATAATAAAATTATATAACATCATATTAAATTGACATAAAGTTTTATCCAACCGTATTTTTCCTTCCTTAACCAAACACCAGTTACTATTCACTGGATTATCCTCGTCCACCTTTTTTCATCTCTATCTCATCCACCACCATCCATGCCCAATGAATTGTATTGAGAAGAATAATTTGGTTCATAACTATTTTGGGTGTAGATGGAGTATAAGATATGAAAATTAGATTTAAAATTTCTTATGAGAATGTGACGGGGATAAGAAAGTCATAATCCCATCTGTATGAAAACATATGAATTGGGACATAAGATGGAAAATAATTTGTTAGAGAGGATCGGTATTTGGTTTGCAAATTCCTCAATTGGATGGAAATGAAAACATAAATATATAGTAATTATAGTGGTTAAGAAGAATAAAAAATGCACACATCACTATTTTTTCTCGAGTAAGTTTCTTGTGCACCAGTTACACGGTGCAACTCTAGTTCATTTTTAAAAGTTAAACAATTTATAACTGAAAAGTTAAACAATTTATTACTGAAAATTGTATCTTTCATAGTTTAACTTTTCAGTAATAAACTGTTTAACTTTTCAGTTATAAACTGTTTAACTTTTTAAAAATGAAATTGAGTTGCACCGTGTAATTGGTGCATACAAGACTAATCCTTTTTTCTCCTATGTAGTATGTAAGATACTCATCATTCTTTCTTCTTTCTTGTAATCATTTTACTCAATTATTTCCTTGTTCCACAATCAATAAATCTTTTTTCTTTCTTTCTTTTTTTTTCCCAAAATTAGAGCCTAATATTAGTTATACAATTACTAGGGACACAAATTTTCTTTCAGCATATCTAAGGGCAAAAAGTAAAAATAGATTTTCATTTTCATTCCTATCAAAAAATTTGAAACAAGCGTCCCCTTATATTGTCCAACGTAAATGTTTTGTGCCGACTCTTTTTTTTTATATTTCCAATTGATGATTGGTTATCGTTTACTGGTCCCGACTCCTCTGACTTTCCATGATAAACTTGCAGCATGGAGGATGGGGATCTGGCTTCATTCCTATTCAAGAATATGGGTCTGAATTTCACAAAGGAAAGCCTCAGAAAACTGTGCGATTGCTATACACAGGAAGAAACCATTATGATCTACTTGTCTGACACTCCATATTTGCATAGAATGTAATATTTATCTAAATTTCTAATGGAAATAATACATTGCTTAGCATAGTGATATTGCAATTGGATAGAAGGATTTGATGATAAAAAGTTTGGAACTCATATTGCAAAGAAAGAACCCGGAAAATAGTTTGATTTTAACCAAATTCGACCAATCATTAAGGCTATGATTTTCTTTAAATACAATGTTAGTTGAAGTTTGATCGTTCGAGTGGCGTGGACGTAGCGGTTATCAGACGTAAGCATGTAGAGTTGTTATTCAAATCGAGACGTAAGCATGTAGAGTTGTTATTCAAGTCGAGCTCAAGATGAACAGGAACGATGGAACTTGCATGCATTGAAGAACATATCACAAATTTATTAAATTTTTTATGACATTCGCTTGATGTGTTATCATGATTCATTTTCTTCGTTCACTAAAAATATGCACTTTTTTTTTTTTACAAAAAATAACCATTTTATTATTACTTTCAAATCATAATTTAATTACGCATATGTCATACATTCACACTAATTATTTTATTTATAAATGAATGCAACAATAATTCTTACTTTATTTACTTTAGTCTCATCTGATTGATTAGATAAGTTAAGATAAATTAAATTATCTTATCTAATGGATAAGACCAAATATTAATAAAAAGTATAAGACCAAAATTCAACTTATTTTATGAATGATAGATAATATTATCTTAGGGAAGAAGTATGAAAATAATTTATTGAATTTATCTTTACTAAAAGTCAAAGTTTTTTATGAAAATAATTCATGATAAACTTATCATAAATCAGTTTTAAAGTATTAATAGAGCTGTCAAAACGGGCCGGCGGGGCGGGGTTGGCCAAAACCCGCAAAAGCCCACCTTTTGGCGGGGCGAGGCGGGGCGAGACGGGCTGAAAATATGGCGGGCCGCAAAAACTCCAACCCAACCCATTTAATGGCGGGTTGCGAGCTTTAGCGGGCCATCCCATTTTTTTTTCTTTTTTTTTTTTGAAAAATATTATGATCTAATATTTCAACTAAATTTATTAAATAAAATAGTGTTGGGAGAAATCCTAGCAGTCTCTGCCTTGGAGGCGAGCTGCGCTCAAGTCCACTCGTTCGCTCGATTAAAGGCATAGTTGCGTGCTGCCCGTGGCGCTGAAGCTAGATATTGGGTTTAAAGGAATTGATTGTACTACTCATACCAACAAGGTGCATCTTCTTTTCTGGTGCCCATTGTGAAAGAACTCTAAAGTTAAGCGTGCTTGGCTTGGAGCAATTTCATGATGGGTGACCCACTGGGAAGTTCTCAGGGTGCGTGCGAGTGAGGACATAAGCACGCTAGAAAAGACCTGTGTTGGTTTGCGAGGATAGTACATCAGTTCTACTCAGCGCAGCCGATCCAACAAATAGTAACATAATAATGTATAACTAAAATCTCGTCACGAAAATCACAAATCTCATAAAGTAAAGTTTGTCAAATATAATACAAAATCTCATGAAATAAAGTTCACAAAATAAATCAATAATGTTAAGACATAAACTTAGCACAAACTATAAAGTGTCTCAAAATTTGTCAATCATTGCATCATAAAAATCATTTTAGCAGTGACAATTAACTACGAAAGAGAGTCGGAGGACTACGTGAAGGAATAACACTGATTAACTACGGCAATGTCGATTTGAAACTTAGATACTAATTTTATTTTACTTTTTGTGAGAGGAACACAATAATTTGTTATTTTGTTTGGAAGAAATTAAGAAAATAAATAATAAAAATTTTAAATTTTAAAACTAATTAAAATATCATATAATATGTATATATATTAATGTGTATATATATACATATATAATATATATGCACTGGCGGGCTGGCCCGCCCCAACCTGCGGCCCGCCCCACCTAACCCGCGACCCAAACGGGTCAGCCCTTCTAGGCCCGCCTCTATACGGGCTTAGAAATACTTGGCCCGCCTCTATACGGGCTTAGAAATACTTGGCTCAACCCTAATTTTATTATGGCGGGGCGGGTTGGCCCAACGGGCCCAACCCATTTTGACGGCTCTAAGTATTAAATATTTAATCAAGAATATAAAAAATCTTATCCGATGTATAAAAAATCAGAGTTAATGATATTATATTATAATTTTATAGATTTTATTGACCTTAAGTTTTGATACACTTGAATAAATATTTGACACTTTAAAACAGTTTCATAATAAACTTATCATGAACTAATTCACTTCATTTTTGTTTATGATATAGATGACAAAATTGTTAATGACATATTTATTTTATTAATATTACAATGCAAACATTTAAAATAAAATTATTTTATATTACTAATTATCTTAATTCATGAATCTAAACTTACTATTCAACTCACAAATAACTATCTCCTAATTATAAAAATTTTGACAATGAGGAGCGTGGACTGTGCAGATTGATAAAAAAAATATTGCTTTACTCTTATTAAAGTAAATAAATGAAGCGGAGAATTAATGACAGAAATTTTTTCGACTGTAACTATTATATTTTAATAATTTTATGATTACAATAATCATTTTAGAATTAATTTTGTATACACCAGGTGCACCATGCAACTTAAGTTCATTTTTTAAAAATTACACAAAATACTACTGAAAAATTACACATATTATTGTTGAATAGTGTATCTTTCATAGTGTAATTTTTCTGTAATAATTTGTATAATTTTTCAGTAATAAATGGTGTAACTTTTTAAAAATACACTTGAATTGCACGGTGTAACCCGTGCACAAGAGACTTATTCATTATTTTATTCTTATAAATGTCAATGATTTAATTATTCGTGTTGATAGGGCAATAAGTTTTTATTATTCGGTCCTATCTTTAATTTAATGTGAATAAATTCTCAATAATTATTCCTTCCCTTCCACTCTTTTTTCACATTTTCTATTTTAGAATGTCTCATCTCTTTTTTCATATTAAAAAAAAATATTTACACTCTTAAAAGTAATGTAATATATTTTTTATATTTTATTATTTAATTTTACACTTACATATTCTATTTTTTTTAAACTGTGTGCAAATTAATTTATGAAAAATCCGAGACGGAGGGAGTATAAAATTTTATTTTTATAAAAAAATCTTAATTTTTAAGAAAAAATTATAAAATGGTTCACAAAATTAATATTAATTATAAATCGATTATGTACAAAAAAAAGTATATTTCTATAAAAGGAAATATACTTCTATATAAATATTATTAACCAATTTATAAATATAATAATTTTTTTTAATCAATTTGGAATTATGGACAAATTGTGGACGCCAATGCAAATTTTCAAAAGTTGTTTGGCTTCCCTTGCCTTGTGGTTTCAAATAAAAAAAAAAACCCAGTATATATTACCCTATTTTTCCATATGCAATTGCTTTCCTTTCTTCCTTGCGAATAACTGAACTCCATCGCTTGAAGCTGTAAAGATAATCCGCCACAATTAGGGTTTAGCGTGAGAAATTTAGGAAAATGAATAGTAGCTTAGGAGATGGAGGAGAAGCCAGCAATGGGGGAATGTTGTACCATGAAGTACAAGAGTCGAAGCTGTGTGCTGTGCATTGCGTGAACACGGTGTTGCAGGGCCCCTTTTTCTCGGAGTTCGATTTAGCGGCGTTGGCTTCCGATCTGGATCTCACGGAGAGGCAGATGATGCTCGGCTCCGTCACCGGAGATTTCCTGCCCGAACACTCGCATAACGTCTCCCTCGATGGAGATTTCAGCATCCAGGTTAGATTGTTGGAAAGTAATTAGAGTTTCTCCGGATTTATTTTCTCGATTCCCTGCTGATTAGATGGTTTTGTACGTGTGTTTTTCAGGTTTTCATTTTGTTGGCTAGAATGTATGTTTTTTTAATTACTGATGCGTGATTTAATCTTCATGGTTTTGGTGTAATTGGAGCCTCATGTTTTGTGATTTTAATTGTATTTGGTGAAAAGATGACATTTGAGGTTGATTAAGTTATTTAACTGAAGGAGGTGTCATAAAATTTGTTTCTCTCTTTGCTTGTGGGGTTGCTCATGTGTGGTTGTTTGTGTTTTTGACTTCGTGAGATATATTATTACTGAATTTTCAGAACCTACTGTAATGTACAATTTATGTAAGGAAACTGTTCTTAAAGCTTTCAAACCTGCTCACATGGGATTTCTTCAATGTAATTTCAAATATACTGAAATGGAATTATAAGATTTCTTCAATGCCATTTATTTTGGAGAATTATTAGCATCTATAAGCCCTGCAAGTTACAGCGTGGCCCATTTGTTCTGTGCTGCATGTCAGTGATTATGATTAACCGGTGGGAGCTGCTATTAGAGTTACGTGTAACTGGTTAGCCACGTGGAATCTTATATGTATGATAGATTATGTAGAGATTTATCTAGAAGTTTATTTATTTATATCCTCATTTAGCTAGAAGTTCCGTATAGTGCTTGAGGATGTATATACATTAACATCTAGCTAAGCCTCTAACTAATCTGGCTATTACCAAAAGATAAGAAGATTCCACGTGGCTTATCTGTTACGGTCCTTACGGACTAACTCTAACAGCTGCAAAGCTCTTTCTTGTTTCTCTTTCAGAAATACCTCTGTTATGCTCATGCTCACCCTTGCACGTTTTAGGCTTCTTTCTACCTATGTTCATCTGCTTTAATTATCTGTTAAATGGAGTTGAGGATAAATATGAAGGTGATCGTAAATTCCTAAGGGTGGCAAACGAACTTGTTGGTCTGTTCATAAGATGATGAAGCAACGTTATGTTTAAGGATGAACAACACTTGATCAAAGATATCAAAGCCTATTCATGTACTGGCAGATATAGCAAGACTTGGGATGGTTAGGCCATACATAAATCATGTTAGGAGACATCAGCAATAGTAATGCAGAAGTAATCTCATCTCTGACTCCTTTATTGTGCATAGTTGGTTTGTTACCAGGGGTTGATATTATTTGAGCTTCATGTTATGATTTTACTGTGCCAACTAATTTAAATTGTCAAATTTACGTCTATCTTGTTTCAATGAATTGAGAAGATGCAAATATAAATTGTGTGACTCTAGAGACCACAATTCATTTTCAACTTTCTCCAGCCTAATAATTAATGAACTCTTATACTATATGCTACATGAGGGCTCAATATCACTCATGGATGCGAGAACTGCTTATTTCTAAACTCTGCACAAAAATTAGAAGCCCTACTGAATTTATGATTTTTTCTGGGTGGCAGGTTCTACAGAAAGCTTTGGAAGTGTGGGATTTGCAAGTCATTCCCCTAGAAAGTCCGGTAGCTGAGCCAGCTCAGGTAGACCCGGAAAAGGAAAATGCATTTATTTGCCATTTGCAGGACCATTGGTTCTGTATTCGGAAAGTGAATGGGGAATGGTACAACTTTGACAGTCTCTATCCAGCACCTGAGCACCTCTCAAAGTTCTACCTTTCAGCCTATCTCGACTCTTTGAAAGGCTTTGGGTGGAGTATTTTTCTGGTTAAGGGAAACTTTCCAAAGGAGTGTCCTATGTCATCAGCTGAATCTTCCAATGGTTATGGCCAGTGGCTTTTGCCTGAAGATGCGGAAAGGATCACCAAATCCTGTAACTCAGCATTGCGGACAAACAAGAGAGGTCGTGAACAACAGATTTCTGATCCCTACAACCAATATGAGGAGGTAGAGACATTACTAGATGATGAAGATGAGGATTTGAAAGCTGCGATTGCTGCTAGTTTGATGGAGTCATCCTGTCCAGCAGTTGAAAAGCAATCGGGTACCATGGAGAATGATGATAAGAGTAAGTCCAAAGAAAATTGAGAAGGTATGTATAAGAAACAGTGATTCTAGTTGTGGTTCCATACCTCATGTTGTTTATATACATTGTTATCTTGTTTTGAAAGAAACTGTAAAAGCTCTGTTACCAGAACAAATATACCATTTTTTTCTTAATAATATGGTCTGCCTCAATGCTTGTTAGATGGCACTCCATGTTCAAATCCTATACAGTTGAAAGCTTTTAGCTATGTTGTACCTGCAAAGCCATTAGCGCAAATCATTATCTGAAACTTCTTATTCTCTTTCAGAGGATGTCTTGCTTTGTCCATTTCATCGTGTTTCTGTGTGTCTGTAATCTGTGTTGGTTAACTTTTCTTTAATGAATCAATTATACCGTGATCCACCATAGATCTGGGAATGCTGAGTATGTGTGACTGTAATCTGTGTTGGTTAACATTTGTGCAATTCTCGTAGTGGATAATGTGTCCATATATTTCTCCATGTACGCACGAGCATGTGTTTGGTTGTGTAAATTCTCACGTACACATGCAAGTGTGT
>JAPKLY010000340.1:121339-254286 GCA_026898435.1 Prunella vulgaris | reverse complement strand
CTCACGTACACATGCAAGTGTGTGACTGCATATTTGTACGTGACATAACAGTTAGTCATTGCAGTTGTTTTAAACTCAATTTCAACATTTTATTTTCTTGCTGTGTAAGTGAATTATTTGAATTAGTTAATGGGATCTTCCTGTTTCTAAGTTGTTGAAAATTGGTTCACCGGATTTTTTGTTTTAACAGACGGAGCGCTGTCCACTGGATTCTTTAGGAGATTTCAGTAAGTCTATAAATAGTTGGAATGTCCATGTTAACTCAATTTTTCTGGTCATGGTTTAGCACATATGAACTCTTGTTTTAGTGTCTAATATGATGATATCCAAATTGATGCTCAACTTTGAGGCACCTGTTAACAAAGCTCTGAACTTGCATCAGGAGATTTTTACATTTCATGTTGATCACTGTTTTGTTTTATGAAACAAGACATTGATAAAAAAAAGAAAGAAAAAAGAGAGTTTATTTGAAGTTTTGAAAACATAACAGGGGCGAAATCATCATTGAACAAACAAACAAGAGGTCAAATTAACATGTTCACCTGATAACTTCTAGTCGTCTTTTCTCATCGAATTCAAACAATTGTACAATGCAAAACAAACACACACACATTGAATAAAATGGTTGGTTCAGGTCAGCTACTACGTTGACACCGAACATGATAAATTAGAAGACGTGAGGGAAACCAGCTCCTACGGATGGGCGACAATGTTGTATGTGAAACCTGGAAATTTTGGGATTGTCTGCAAAAGAGAAGAGTCAATATCGGAAGACAAAATATGTTGGCTTAGTAGAAGATAGCCAAAACCAGGGGCTTTTATAATCAAAATAGACACTCAACTATGAATCTATGGCCCTCAATTACTTCACTGTTTATGATACTGGAAATTGGGTGCTCAAAGATAGGTTTCTCACTCTAAAGAATCCACCAAAGAGATTGAAGGAACTCTTCAGTCTCCACCAAAGAGATAAGAGAAATAGAAATCTACCAAAAGGTTAAGAGAACATAAGAAGAAATCACGAAGATTTGGTTTCTCAGCAAGATTTGCATTGGTGTGGTTTTGGACTCTCTCCAAATGCCTAATTTTAAGTGTTCCTCCCAATTGCAAGTGTTCCAACTCATCCAGTTGATTGCCTATTTTATCACCCACTATGAACACACTCAATGTCCTTAGAGAAGTCAATTCCCTAATTCTACAGGGCATATGGCTCAACGACGCACATTCTTCTATAAACATATGACGAAGATAAGTCATGTATCTAATGTTTTTTGGCAAACTCTTGAGATCTTGACATTTATTCAAATTTAGAATTTGCAAATTGTGGAGGCAGCAAAATGTGCTGGGAAGAGTATGAATAGAAGAATGTGACAAGTCTAAGTGCCGCAGATGTTTCAACTTGCCTATTGCACTGGGAAGCTCTGTCATTGTTACCCCATTTAGTTTTAGAGTTCTCAGACGAGTGTAGTTCGTGATGGTGACTCGAAGAGCTGACCTTAGAATATTTCCTCCATTGTACCTGGCGTGCTTTGCTATCCAAAGCACTTGCAGTTGATTCTGTCCCAGGAATTCTGTTTTCCAGGATGGACTGAGCAAGATCGTGCATTTTGAAAACAGCGTTTCGACCTTTCGCACGAATTTCTTGGAAAAAGGATCTCACAGCTAACTCGTTCCATATTTGATCACCAACATCCTCCACTTCCACTTTTCCATTTGATGATATGCATCCATGGGCCATCCAATGGAAGATCAACTCTTCCTTATCGAATTCATAATCCTTTGGGAAGAGCGCGCAATAAGCAAAGCACCGTTTCAGAACAAAAGGGAGATGACGATAGCTCAGTCTCAAGACTGGCAAGATTGAAACCTCTTCCTCTGGAAGATCCCATACATAACTTTCCTCCACACGTTCTTCTCTCTTGAACCGCAATAGACCTCCGAGAGCCTTAGCCGCAAGAGGAACACTTCTTCACAATTCGTCTCCCGATGGTCTCCAAGTTACAATGCTGATCATCCTCCTGTCCAAACGCTCGCAGCTTAAACAGGAGCCAACATTCTTCGTCTGACAACAACATCAAGCAATGAGTTGGAAGTGTACTCATGATCTCCGCAACTTTTTTCATACGTGTGGTGACAACAACTGAAGCACCTGCTGAGCCACACGCCAGGATGCTTTTCAATTTAATCCAATCTTCTTGACTCTCATTCCACACATCGTCCAATATCAACAAAAACACTCTCTCGTTCAGCACTTGACGGAGGCAGCCCTGTAAAGAGTCCAAATTCTCCAAATTCGACCTCTCTCCCGTTGCCGATTCAATGATTGCTTTGAGTATAACCTTCAGATCAAAATCATCGGAAACACAAACCCATAATTTGGTATCAAAATGCTCACCCACCCTCCCATCATTGTACACAAACTGGGCAAGTGTGGTTTTCCCAAGGCCTCCAACACCAATTATTGGCAAAACAGAGAGGTTCTCACAATCTTTAACCTCCTTCACCAATATATCTACAATCATCTCTTTTTCTTCGTCCCGTCCATATATATGATCAGGCTCGTTCAGCACAGACCCAGTCTCGCGTCTCCAATCAACCTGGTTCGGCTGCCGCACCACAAGTTCCTGCAAATGAAACCTGTGGCGATCTTCTGCAAGAGCATCCAGCTTTTCAACTGCTTCTTTTATCCTTCTTCCGAGTTTGTGCTTGAATAAGTATTTCTTCAAGTTGAATTTCCCAGCTTTGTGCTTCAGTTTGGAGACCTCCGTTGTGCACTCATCCAGTACATCTTCAATCTCAAAGGCAATAGCGTTGAGCTTGCTCAGCCAATTCTGAATTGACTTGCTTTGGAATTGTTTGTCTTCAGCATCTTCCATCACACTCTGGATAGTGGTGAGAGTGTTGGAAAGCTTCTTCATTTCCTTATCCACACCCATAATCATTCCGATCTCACTCTCGATTAGAGAGCTCAAATTCTGAATTAAAACCTTAAAGAATGCCTCTGCCATGGCTGAGAAAGTAACTGAGCAAAAGACAAAGTGTATGCTGGGATAAATATGAGTAAAGAAGTTACATTTTACTCAAATAAGGATAAATATGTTCCATAACGGTGATGATGAATATATACTGAAAAATACATACTAATTAAATAGTGCAACCGGTGATACAAGATATTCTCTGTTTTTTTTTTTTTTTAAATCTATACTGGTGAAAAAGAAAGTATGTCCAATTTTGCACTCCAAATTAAAAACAAATGTAAAAAAAATTGCAAATAGATTCATCACAGTACAGCGATTGTTTTATAGTACAACAAAATTTTGAACATGTGTAAAATTTACGAAAAATAAAGTGTAAAAGTTAAGAGGGGACTACCAAAGTAAGTATCCTAGCATAAAATCTCTTCTTAAAACGAAAATTTTAAGATGAGTTCAAAAAAGTGTAGTTAGGAATTTGGCTCATTCAAGAATTTCATCGAACACCTTATGTACATAGCATTAACTGGAATGTAACAAAACACACAAGAAGATGAGAAATTTCATATTACAAGAAATTCACAGTGCTCACCGAACAACTTAGTAGATGATCATCAACTAAAATATATCATGTCTTACACGAGACTAATTATTGCATTAACACAAAATGTAGACCATAATCAACTAACATAATAAGTCATATGAGAACAAGAAATTGAAAAACAACCTTCAGCAAAAATAACGACTCACCTGGGTGTAGGATATGAAGTGAATTACTGAGTTGGGGTTTGAGCAACGTTGATATGAAGGTGAACCGCTGGGTCAGATTTCTGTACTAGTTGCTCCTATTTACGATCGAAAACTAAAGTCAACTTCTGGGTTCTGATTGTGACAACATGAAGGTTTATTTTGCAAGATACTACAGTGGCGAAACGCAAGTTCAATGTGGTCTATTTTGAATGATAGTCACCGAGACTTCTAAGATGTTTGAAGGCCGTCGGCCGAAGCCAAGATCAAATCGTTGAGAATTTATTATTTTTTTATTTATTTTTATTTTAATTTAAAAATTAGAATTAAAATTAATTTACTAAATTACTAAAAAATAAAGATTAATTTAACTACTTCATAACTTATTTATATTATGTATTTTGCTCTTTTTATTTATCATTTAGAAGTTGTACAATGTCATATTATGATAGTTTTTAACATTTTGTTGACTTGTTATATTTTGTGATGATTATTAATTATGTTTTACATTTATAATTTATCTATTATGTATATTTTTATTAATATAAAAAAATTTAATATTAATAAAAAATAAAATTAAAAATTAAATTTTTTTGACACCAACTAAGCGGTCTAGACCCTTGACGACACTCGACTGTCCGACTCCCGTTTGCTATTTAGATATAATTTTAAGTAGTTTCCTACTGTCTTTTGGGAATTAGGTATAAGTTGTTGAACCTAATTACTAATCAAGTTAAAATATTAAGGAATATATTATACACTATGACCATGTAATTAGAGATATTAAATCTGGTAGAGTTTTTAATTTTTTTTTATTCTATTATATTTGAACTTTTGTTTTGTCTTATAATTTTTTTTTTTAAAAAAATGAGTTTTTAGTTTTAAAACTGGAGTTGAAGGTTATCCCACCGGTAGTGATGATGTGACGAGATTTATTTATTTATTTATCTATTTGACTATTTGTTAGTCTTTTATGCATTTTATTGTATATATATAAATCCAAATTGAATCACATGTTTTTTTAAATTCATCAAATTAATTCTTTTTTGTTTTTAATTTATTTATACATATATTTAAACAATTTTTTAATTATATAACTTTAATGATTTACACTGTTGAAATTTTTTAATTTTTTTTATGATTTAATGTATATAAATTTGAATTGAGTGATATTCTTTTTGTAAATTCATTAAATTAATTATATAGATATTTCACTAATTTTTTTTAATTCTGTAAATATAATATTTTACATTACAATAAATTTTAATTGTATTTTGCATGCATTTAATTGTATATAAATTTAACTTGAGTTACGTTTTTTCTTAAATTCATCAACTTGGATAACCTTTAATTTTGATGATCATTTTTTTAAGTTCCTTGACAAATTCTTTTGACCCTTTTTCTTTTTAAAATAAACAAATTAAAGAAACTCTATAAATATTGACTCAAGAGATACAATCAACACATTAATTGTTTCTCTCTACAAGAAAATGAAGCTAACAATACCTGTGCATCACATGAATCTCTGCCTACTAAAGAGATGAAATGCAGAGTCGGGGAATGTGTGCAATCTTTGGCCAATCCTCACCATTCGGTTTCTCACATCGCCTTTCCAGTTCTGGGCATTCCAAGATCAAAAGATATATACTTGAGATGTGTCATTAATGGGAGTGACTGAATCTTGGGGCAGTCATTAACTTGCAGCCTTGCGAGAGACAGACGCAAGATTAGCCAACCAGTCCGGCAGTGAAGTCCATCTAGTGATAGAGTTTCGAGTGAGGAGATATGCCGTAGGCCTTGTGGTAGGTGCATCATGTCATCAATCTGTACAAGGGAGAGGTGGTGTTTAAACTCCTCTGCAAAGTGAGGTGCCCCAACCAACCTTTTGGTAAACAGCTCCCTATCGTGCAACAACATAAGTCCAACCGTGCAACCATTTCTCTGGCAAATGCTGCTTCTTTGCATTCCAGACCGCCAAACTCTTGAGATTAAAAAGACCTTCGAGTGCGCCTTCTGGAATATTCTTTGTATCATCTATCTCGGAAAGATCCAGACTTAGAGATGACAAGTTTTCAAGCATAGAAGTAAATGAAAGCAGAATCAAGGGGCTGCATGTCACTTTTTTCAGATTTTTTGGGGTATCAACAGCGGACACCGCCGAATAGATAGTGATTGAAGATTTGGGAACATTTCTCCCACTTCCTCCTCCTTTAAAAATCCTTTCAGATTGGGCAACAAGATGTTCCAATGATGGGAATTTCACCCTTAATGAATTTTGACATCCAATATCATCCTGCTGCACTAGATACTCTAATGCATCAAGTTTTCCTAATTCCAAGTACTTAAGAAGAGGATGATCTCCCAATGGTGGAAGAACCGTACAATTTCTGCAATTTTTTATTTCCATCCTAGTTAGTTTTTTCATACTTCTTATCCAAAGAGACAACTTGCGACCGCAGAACCCTTGTATCTTCAAAGTTGCCAAATTTGGGTGAGGTTCAAGGGCTTCAAGTACCTTCTCATCATCCATCATTTTTGTCAAGTCAGTGGGTGTGCTATAATCAACTTCCCAATCAAAGACCAAATCACAAAGGTTTGGTTTTTCAATAAGATGTGCTGTCTTTGCATTCTTGTGGTTTTGGAGTCTCTCCAAATGCCTAATTTCAAGTCTTCCTCCAAGATTCAAGTTTTCCAATTCATCCAGCTGATTGCCTATTTCATCACCCACTACGAACACACTCAATGTCTTTAGAGAAGTCAATTCTCTAATCCTATAGGGCATATTACTCAATGAGCGACACCCATTTAAAAAAATGTGACGAAGTTTAGTCATGTATCTAAGGTCCCCTGGCAAACTCTTAAGATTTTTACATTTATTCAATATTAGAATTTGCAAATTGCCAAGGCAGCAAAATGTACCAGGAAGAGTGTGAATTGAAGAACGGGACAAGTCTAACTGCCGCAAATGTTTCAACTTGCCTATTGCACTAGGTAGATCTACCATCATTAGCCCACTTAGTTTCAGAGTTCTCAAACGAGTGTAGTTCATAATGGTGGTTAACGAATACACTTCTACTGCAATACTTGAAATACTAACCTTAGAAGTTCTCCTCAACTCTACCTGGCGTGTTTTGCTTACCGAAACACTACCGCTGCCATGATTTGTTTCAGTCCCAGGAATTTTGTTGTCGAGAATGGACTGAGCAAGATCATGAACAAGGTCATGCATTTTGAAAGTAGTGTTTCTTCCTTCTGTTTGAACTTCTTGGAAAAAGGATCTCACTGATAACTCATTCCATATTTGATCACCAACATCCTTGGCTTCCTCTTTCCCATTCGATAATATGCATCCATGGGCCATCCAATGGAAGATCAACTCTTCCTTATCAAATACATAATCCTTTGGAAAGAGCGCGCAATAAGCAAAGCACCGCTTCAATACAAAAGGGAGATGACGGTAACTCAATCTCAAGACTGGCAAGATTGAAATCCCTTCTTCTGGAAGATTCCATAAATGACTTTCTTCTACACGGATCCATTCTTTTTCTTCTCTCTTAAACAGCAGAAGACCTCCCAGAGCCTTGGCTGCCAGAGGAACACCACCACACTTCCTCACGATTCGCCTTCCGATAGTTTCCAAGTTATGATGTTGACAATCCTCCTGTCCAAACGCTCTCAGCTTAAATAGGAGCCAACAATGTTCTTCCAACAACATTGTCAAGCAATGAGCAGGAAGTGTTCCCATAATATCTGCAACTTTCTTCAGACGTGTAGTGACAACAATTGAAGCACCTGTTGAGCCACACTCCAGGATACTTTTCAATTTAACCCAATCTTCTTGATTCTCATTCCATACATCGTCTAATATTAACAAATATCTTTTCTCATTCAATACTTGACGCACGCGGCGCAGTAATGAATCCAAGTTCTCCAAATCTGACCTCTCTCCAATGGCCGATTCTATGATTGCTTTGAGTATAGCCTTGAAGTTAAAATCATCGGAAACACAAACCCACAATTTGGTATCAAAAAATTCAGTAACCCTCTCATCATTATACACGAATTGGGCAAGTGTGGTCTTCCCAAGGCCTCCAACACCAATTATTGGCAAAACAGAGAGCTTCTCACAATCACTAACCTTTTTCACCAATATATCTACAATTGTCTCTTTTTCTGCATCCCTTCCATAGACATGATCAGGCTCGTTCAGAACGGAACCCGTCTCGCGCCTCCAATCTATCTGGTCCGACTGCTGTACTACAATTTCCTGCAACTGAAACCTATGGCGATCTTCTGCAAGAGCGTCCAGTTTTTCAACAGCTTCTTTGATCTTTTTCCCCATTTTGTACTTGAATAAAATTGTGTATTTCAAGTTAAACTTCCCAAGTTTTTGCTTCTGTTTTGAGACCTCAGTTGCACACTCGTCTAATATATCTTCGACCTCAAAGGCAATGGCATTGAGCTTGCTTTACCAATTCTGGATTGATTTGCTTTGAAATTGTTTGTCTTCTGCATCTTCCAGCACTTTCTGGATAGTGATGAGGGTGTCGGAAAGCTTATTCATTTCTTTATCCACACCCCTAATCAATCCGATCTCACTCTGGATTAGAGTACTCAGATTCTCAAGCAGTAGTTGAAAGAATGCCTCTGCCATAGCTCTGAAATGAAGGAGCAAAAGATGAAGATGCGCAAGCAAAATGCTTGGCTTTGAGTATGATAACAAAAGATTAGACAATCCGGATGTCCAATTACACAAGGCTTCATTTTACAACACATAATTTCATTGGATATCCAAGATTATAATTTCTTCTTCAAAAATAAAATCTCAAAAAAAGTTTAAACGAGTGTATCTAGGAACTTCACTCATTCAAGAATTCCAGCAAACACCTTATGTGCATATCATTAAGTAAAAAATTAAGAAAAAGACAAAGATGAGATATGCATAGTACAAACAATTCACAGAGATAGCCGCACAACCTGGTAGCTGACCAACAAAAATTACATACATCCCTCTCAAATCCTGTCTTACACGACGACTAATTATTGAATTAACGCAAAAGGTAGGCCATAACTGATCAACATAATACGCCATGCAAGAACAAGAAATTGAAAACAGCAAAAATAATCACAATGCCATTCATCATTCTCACCTTGGTTTATCAGCAACTTTGATATGAACGCCTAGTTTAGATTTCTCTTGTTTCCGATCGAAAAATCAATTCAACTTTGACGAGAAGAGAGTTCAACTTGAGTTCGCCTTCTTCAGTTGATAAGAATTTGGCAATACGGTCCCTCAATTTTTAAGAAATCCCATTTTAGTTAACAAATTTGTAAAAAAAAAAACTCAGAGCCACTAGTTGAAGTAATTAAAATGAAAAATGAGAATGAACAAGAATTAAAAAAAAAATCTCATAATAATTACTTTTAATGATATTTATTATTATTTTTATTTGAATCAAAATGCCAACTTTGCAGTTGCTTTAAAAAAAAATAAAAAAATCACCCGATATGTTTATTTTGGAAAAATGCGTCTAATATGACCTTTTCGGAATTTTTTACAATCTCTGTGACATTATGAGATTTATTTTCGGAATAAGTTCCCCAAGAAACATATTGAATGGTGATGGAGCCGAGACCGCTTTGGCCTTCATGGAAAAGTGGGATCGTAAACGTGGCTAATATTCTTTTTCACTTATTTTTGGGCTTTTTATTTTATGCTTTTATGGACCCAATTGTTGTGGGCTTTTTATTTATCTCTTGCGTGCAGTATTTATAGTGAGGAGATTATCATTTTAGGGGACTTTTGATATTTTGATGATTGAACTTTTGTGATTGATTTAACGCCTAGTATACATAGTATCAAGGTGTCTATTTTATCAATACTTTATCCATTTTCTTCAGTTGAATTACACGTGTTCGCTGCGTCAGTGGTATCCAGAGTCTGACTACGCTCCTGATCTATGGCACCAAAAGTTGCTGCTAAGGGAAAGGGACCCGCGATCGATCCCTTGGAGGAGATTCGTGATCAGATTCATGCTCTTACCTAGGTTGTCGATTCACTCCGTATTCAACACGAAAACCTTGCCCCGCCACCAGTGCTGCTTACCGTCCGCCCCCTCCATCTGGTCTGGTTGACCCAGTCCACCCCACCCACACCTTCAACCCACATCACGACCCATTCGCCCCTGCCTACGATGTCGCCCCCTCTTCCGATGATGAAACTGTTACTATGATTAATCCGTTCGCTACGCGTCACCGCCACCAGCCCCAACCACCCACCGGTGAACATCGTTGGGATCAAGGCTTTCGGATTGATATCCCTGAATTCACGGGATCCCTTGACCCAGTCGAATTTCTCGATTGGCTCCACGTTGTTGATGATATTTTGGAGTTTAAACAAGTCCCTGAAGACCGCCGTGTTGGCCTTGTCGCGACGCGCTTCCTGGGGCGCGCCACCGCCTGGTGGCAACAGGTCCGTTCCACTCGTGTTCGCCAGGGCCGCGCCAAGATCCAAACCTGGGAAAAATTAAAGAAGCATCTCCGACGTGAATTCCTCCCTTATAATTATCGTTCCACTCTATTTCAGTCATTGCACAATCTCCGGCAAGGCTCCCGTTCTGTTGCTGATTACGCGGCGGATTTCCATAAACTCCTTGCAAGGGTTGACGTCGCTGATACGCAGGAGCAATTGGCTGCCCGCTTCATCGCTGGGCTGCGGCCCAATCTCCAGGACACCCTCAATCTTTTGGGTCCTAACACACTGGCTGAGGCCCACCAACGTGCAACCCAGTTGGAAAAATAGCTTCTCCATCGGACTCCTATTTTTCCCAATCTGCGTGTCCTCCACCCTCGGCTGTGCCGGTTCCATCTGCGGGTAGTTCCTCCACTGCTCGACCGAACCCTCCACCGCCAGCGACTCGGACCTCTATTCCTCCTCGCTGTTATAAATGCGGTGAGCCTGGGCATCGATTTGCAGCTTGCCCTCATCCTTCTGGTAACCGTACTCTGATTGCAGCCGACCCAGAACCCACCGCTGAGGATTCTCCTCCTATTTTTTATGAATATGATGACGTCCCTGAAGAACATTGCACTGGCGATGTTGGTACTGCATTGGTCCTTCGACGAAATTTTTTATCGCCTCGCATGACTGAAACTTCGCAACGGCATGCCATATTTGCCTCCACGTGTACTATCAATGGCAAAGTATGTAGATTTATTGTTGATTCTGGTGCCTGTGAAAACATAATTGCTACTGATGCTGTCGATAAACTCGGTTTGAAATGTGAAGTTCACCCCACCCCTTATGAGTTATCTTGGTTGCAACGTAGTACTAGTATTACTAGCGTGTGCTTGTGTCATTTTCTATTGGCTCCATTTATTCAGATTTTGTGTGGTGTGATGTGGTTCCGATGGATGCTTGTCACCTCTTGTTGGGTCGCCCATGGCAATATGATCGCCACGTCTCACATGATGGCCATCGTAATGTCTACACGTTTCTCTTTGGGGGCACTAAGATTGTTTTACACCCTTCTGTCCCCCCTTCACTTACCCAGTCTAAGTTGCCAAAAATTTTGTTCCTGTCTCATTCAGCATTTGAGAAGGAACTGTTTGCAGAGTCTTGTATTTATCTTTTGGTGGCTCATGATATTACAGACTCTCCTACTCATCCTGACATCGTCCAACCTCTGTTACACGAGTTTGCTGATTTGTTTCCTGTTGAGTTGCCGCAGGGCCTTCCTCCTCTTCGTGACATTCAACATGCCATTGATTTTGTACAAGGGGCTTCCCTGCCCAATCGCCCTCATTACAGGATGAGCCCGAGAGAACATGAGGAGCTTCGTAGACAGGTTGAGGAGCTTTTGAACCGTGGTCATGTTCGTGAGAGTCTGAGCCCGTATGCTGTTCTGGCTCTCCTTACTCCAAAGAAGGATGGAAGTTGGCGGATGTGTGTTGATAGTCGGGCTGTCAACAGGATCATTGTTCGTTATCACTTCCCCATTCCTCGCCTAGATGACCTCCTGGATCAGTTGAGGGGTTCTGTGATTTTTAGCAAGTTGGACTTGCGCAGTGGTTATCACCAAATTCGTATTCGCCCTGGAGATGAGTGGAAGACGGCTTTTAAGACTCGGGAGGGCCTTTTTGAGTGGTTGGTGATGCCGTTTGGTCTTTCTAATGCGCCGAGCACCTTCATGCGGGTTATGAATCAAACTCTTCGATCCCTAATTGGAACATGTGTCATAGTCTATTTTGATGACATATTGGTTTACAGTCGCTCTATTGAGGATCATTTTACCCATCTCCGTTCAGTTTTCTTGATTCTCCGTCAGAAGCAGTTCTATGCTTCCCCGAAGAAGTGTACCTTTTTGGTGGATATTCTGTTGTTTCTGGGGTACGTTATTTCTTCGGCGGGTATTTCTGTGGATACGTCGAAGGTTGATGCTATTCGTTCATGGCTTGTGCCCACATCGTTCACTGCAGTGCGCAACTTTCATGGTTTAGCCTCTTTCTACCATCGTTTTATTCGGGATTTCAGTTCGATTATGGCACCAATTACGGACTGATACAGGGTAAAGTCTTTCAGTGGACTCCGGAGGCTGATATTGCCTTCTCTTTGATCAAGGATAAGCTTGTTTCGACTCCCCTGTTCAGCCTTCCAGATTTTTCTTGTCCTTTCGAGCTCTCCTGTGATGCCTCGAAGGTTGGGATTGGCGCTGTTTTGAGTCAAAATGGTCGGCCCATTGCTATCTTTAGCGAGAAGTTGACAGGTCCTAGAAACCCGGTACAGCGCTTATGATGCGGAGTTTTATGCGGTTGTTCGCGTGGTTCGCTATTGGAGACACTATTTGTATCAGCAGGAATTCCTTCTTTTCACAGACCACGATGCCTTGAAGCATCTTAACTCACAACATACGATGTCTTCACGACATGCCTCATGGGCAGCCTATCTACAGCAGTTCACTTTCGTCCTGAAGCATAGGTTTGGTGCTTCTAATAAGTGGCAGATGCATTGAGCCGACGTCACTTGATTTTACATGATATGTGCACCACTGTCCCTGGCTTTGAGTTGTTACCCGAGTCGTATCGCTCAGATCCTTTCTTTGCCCCTATTTTGGAGCGGGTTGGTGACTCGACAGATTCTGAGTATCGTTTGGTGGCTGGTTTTCTCTTTAAGGGTGTTCAGTTGTGCATTCCCCATTCCAGTCTTCGTTTATTGATCATTCGAGAGTTGCACGGAGTAGGTCACGTGGGTCGTGATCGTACTATCGCACTTATTCAGACCCGCTTCTTTTGGCCAATGCTGCGTCGGGATGCTTCTCATTTTGTCGAGCGCTGTCGTGTTTGTCAGTTATCCAAGGGGACAGCATCTAATGCGGGCCTCTATCGACCCCTCCCTGTGCCTTCTCAGACTTGGACCTCTATCAGTATGGATTTCGTGGTGGGTCTTCCCCGTACTCAGTGTGGGTTTGATGCTATTTTTATAGTGGTGGATCGATTCTCTAAGATGGCTCACTTTATTCCGTGTAAGAAGGTCACCGATGTTGTTCACGTGGCTCAGTTATTCTTTCGGGAGGTTTATCGGTTGCATGGTCTTCCTCTTTCTATCGTTTCAGATCGTGACACTCGATTTCTGAGTCACTTTTGGAGGAGTTTGTGGCGCATGGCCAATGCTCAGTTAGACTTCAGCAGTGCTTATCATCCTCAGATGGATGGGCAGACCGAGGTGGTTAATCGTTCTTTGGGGAATTTACTTCGGTGTTTGGTGGGCGACAATGTTTGGAGTTGGGATTCGAAGTTGAGTCAGGCTGAGTTCGCTCATAATTCAGCCCGTAATAGGAGTACTGGATTCTATCCTTTTGAGGTTGTTTATGCTCTAGTTCCCCGAGGCCCTGTTGACTTGTTAGCTCTGCCGGCCTTTTTACCATCTGATGCTCGCGTCGATGACCTTATCCGGGATCTTCGCCATACTCATGAGGTGACGAAGACCAGACTTCAGGAAGCAAATGCTGGCTACAAACGACAGGTGGATGAGCGTCGCCGCCCGCTGGAGTTTGGGGTGGGAGATTATGTATGGGCGGTGTTGACAAAGGATCGTTTTCCTGCTCACGCTTACAATAAGCTTTCTGCTCGTAAGATTGGGCCGGTTGAGGTAATCGAGAAAATAAATCCAAATGCTTACCGATTGTGATTACCGAGTCATATTCATACTGCATATGTGTTCAATGTCAAACACCTTGTTCCGTTCGCTGGGGATAACTCTTCTGGAGACGAGACCGTTTCAGATTCGAGGGCGAATCGCTTCTCACCCGGGGAGGATGATGGAGACGAGACCGCTTTGGCCTTCATGGAAAAGTGGGATCGTAAACGTGGCTAGTATTCTTATTCACTTATTTTTGGGCTTTTGATTTTATGCTTTTATGGACCCCATTGTTGTGGGCTTTTTATTTATCTCTTGCGTGCAGTATTTATAGTGAGGAGATTATCATTTTAGGGGACTTTTGATATTTTGATGATTGAACTTTTGTGATTGATTTAGTGCCTAGTATACGTAGTATCAAAGTGTCTATTTTATCAATATTTTATTCGTTTTCTTCAGTTGAATTACACGTGTTCGTTGCGTCAAATGGCATTTTGCCAAGAGTAGTATTACGTGAGTAATACTCACCGTAATAATTTCGTGAACGACATATTTTATTTCATGCAATAACACACATTTTGGTGTGTAGTGTTAATTCATATGCAGTGTAATATTAGTTCATATACAGTGTGATATTAGTTCATATACAATATGATTTTAGTTCATTCACTATGGCATACTAGGTGTGGTGTTAATTCATATATGTGTGGCGTTAGTTTATCTAAATTGTCGTGTTAGTTCATATACAGTATTTTATGTTATTTATCCCTTAAATAATCAAATCTCAAAATATTTAGAATAAATTATTATTCACCATAAAATTTACCGTGTGTATCATTCACATAATACTTTTGCTTTTGCCAAATATTTCATTTGAATTCAAATACATATAAATACAGGAAGTCAATGATTGATTTTGTGTTGTTTTATTAAAATGACTAAATATAATACTTTATAGGTTAAACAATAACACCTAATTATATACACAAATTATGAAATTTTTTTTTTAATAAAACAGCGATATACAAACATATATGTATATATTTTTAAAGATGCAAATAGCTTTTTTTTTATTATTGAAATGTGCAAATTATTATGAGACGAGCAAAAAGACATGGATAAATTATTGCGCAACAAAAATTGTAATATTTAGAGCTCAAGTGAATTTAAATTTATAGAAATTTTTGTGTTGTACATGTTTGGAAACTTTGCGAACCTTTCTCAAAGCAGATTTGCATTTTTTTGTTAAATTCAAGATGTCGATTACGCTATTTCAAAACATATATCTTTGATATAGTCCTTTATATCATATTCTAAGATTTACTGTACTTTAACACCAATATTTAGCATAAGAGTCGCTTAGTATATGAAACAACTAAATGAGATATAAATTTGATAAACTCGTTATCACATTGATAGAAGGTAGATGTTAATTTATGTAGTCTCAAACGATATCACATAAGTTTGTTTTAGCATAATAACACACGCAAAAAAAATAAAAAATTGAATACCGAATGATATCATTAACTAACATGTGTCGTACATTAAATGTAATGAGACACGAGATGAAACTCCGATTAGAAATAGGAGGATCCTTCCAATTTTATACCTGGATAAGTGAGACATAACAAAAACTGAAGGCTTCTCAAAACTCTAAATTGGGTCTTTTTTTTCCCAGCAAGTTCTGAAATTACTTATTCATTTATTGTAAACAATGTTAAAGAGATTAGAATCTCATTTTTAATGACCCTAATGCCTGCAGGCCAACATCTCTTAAAGCTCTATTCCTCTGTTTTAAGGAGACTCCAAACTTTGGACAAAATTTTTCGCCTGAGAATGAACAAGAATTGAGTTGAATGAATACGATCGCTACAGATTCTCACAAGTTCAGATTTCGAAACAAAGAGTGCGTGAGATTGGTTAGTACCTGCTCCAATGTTAAAAACATGATGACGTTCCATGATCCTAGCCGTCCAAAGTTGGGGAGAAAGCCTTTGTAGAAAGCTAAAGGTCCCTGTGAAACATGATATTGGTAATGTGAATTTTACTAAAGTTTTTTATCCCACTATGGAGTTTCAAAGGCCACTAATTGAAGGTCCATCAGCAGCGTAAACACATTATTGTATTCTAAAACCATTGATTTTTTATTTTTTTTATCAGTAAATATTAGTTGTTAGTAGTTAGAAGTTAGTTCACCAAGTCTCCTTACACCCCAAGAATATCTCCAAGTCCACCCTTATATCTCCCTCCTAATTCGTTCCCAAAGGGAATCGAACCCAAGTCACTCACTCAAGTGAGGAGCCCGGTGGCCAGGTGAGCTAGCTCCCCTGGTTTCTAAAACCATTGATTTACTGCCCTTTTTATCTTTGATTATTAATTTTCACATCTATATAACTACGTGTTCTCTCATATCATGCACCAACATCCAATGCACTAATCTAACACTCGGGTAAAATCATTCTTGAACAATCAAAATAAACCTCAAGCAATGCAATGGGGTAAAAAGTAACACTTCCACAGAGAAAAATAAACTTACATCATTCTTCAAAGTCTTAACAAAGCAATCAATCGTACTTTTGTATGCAGAATCTCCCATCATTCTCGATTTTACCTGCCACAGAGAGACAATTGAGTTAATTAGCAGGCCTCAACCCAGGATGCTCAACTGTAGATGATCTAAGTCTAGCTCAATCTTTCCCAAAGAACTCCAGCAATTTCAAAGAACACAAACGAACACACACACACACACATAAAAATAAATAAATTGAAAGTTCAAGTAAGTTACCACGTCGACTGGAGAGCCTATGCAGACAGCAAAGAAACCAGCTCCTAACCCAGCAAAAAGATGGGTGACAACATTATCAGTAAAACCTGGGAGTTTCAGAAGTGACTGCATAAAAACATACAACATAGTCAAAAACAGAATACAAAACAGATTTGGATTAGTAGAAGATAAGAAATGAGAAAGTTGTACAACTGCTGCAATACCTGCTTCACTTGATCATAACTAGCTAGCTCAGCAGCATTTATGATAGCATTGCGTGCAACATTGGGTCCAAGTCCAGTCCATAGCTTTGTAAAACCTTCCTATATTTCCAACAAAAACATATCCAAGTGGCATCAAGACTGGGGACTCACTCTAGGGGGAATACACTTACACAAGGTTCAGATATATTACCTGTCTAACGATGGTAGAGTAAGCATTTAATGCTCCAGAGTAACGCCTGGGCACACCAGGTGGCAGTTTCCCCTCAGCTTGAAGTCGTACTTTAACAAGATCAGTAGGGTTGGCAATAGCTATGCCTACAGCCCCTGGAGATATTCACGAAAGATAAATTGGATTAATAAACATCATTGCAATCTTCATATATGAGACTAACAAAGTCAGAGAAAACCCAATTACTAGTTAAATCATTCAAAATTCAACTACTATTTATTAAGCAAATAACGAAAAGAAAAAACCATCTAGGGTATTCTCTCACCAGTTGTGAGTGCAGCAAGTACTTTCTTTGACAATGGCACATCTCCAACATGATCCTTGCCCACATAGAAGTTTCTAACCTGTCAAGCATATGAAAATGTCAAAAGGCATCAGAGGATAACCAAGCTAACAGCCAAAACTTTTCTACACAATTTAAGGGGAAAACATACAGGTTCGTATAATCCAATCCTCAAACCTCCAAAGAGACATTGCCTATGTAATCCGGGGACAATACCCTTCCATAGTGCAGACATCCCTTCTTCTCTAGCAATAGTTCCAACAGTTCCTAGCAATCCTTTATACTTGACTGCATCTCCAGCAACAGCTTTCTTCTGTAACTGAAGCCTGACCTTGGCCGTGTCCAACGGAATCGTGCATAACTATACACACACATAGATTAGCCCAACATCAAATGCACTCTACCAACAAGGATATGCAAAGCAAATATTAACATGTCAAGTACTTTCAAGGCTGATCAGAGGCTCAGAGCATTCATAACATGTCATGTTAGCAGTCAAAAATTTCAGAATGAAACAAGCAAAATTCACTCCATCAAAGTTGCTAAAACTAAATAACATAGCAATTAGATATCACAAAAGTTATGAAATTTGAACGGAAAATCTTATAAGAGTCCAAAGTCATATAGAAAAATTACCCCTACAAAATTCCGGCATCAACATACGGTTGCATATGATAAGGTCAGCACTTGATTTGCAAATTCTTCAATGAAAATAATAATATAAATAATTACATATACATGGTAATTATAGTGATTACTAAAAATAAAAAAAATCCACAACATTATTTTTCTTCCTATTAAAGTAATCATTACCTTTCTCCCTTCTTATAATCACCATCTTCAATCATTCCCATTATATCACAACCAACTATATATCTTTTGTCCATTTTTTCCCAAAATTAGAGCACCACAATGTAATAGAACCACAAGACAATTATTTATCCAATATATCCGGGGGTCGAGGGAAAAATTATTTTCATTCTTATAAACAAGCACACCTAAGAATTTTTTAACACAAAAAATTAGCAGATCAAACAAGTCAGCGGGTAGAATTTTCAAAGCAAAATTAGCATAGACTTATTGACCAGCATTCCATCTAAAAACTGAAACACAAAAGCAAATTAACACCACCGATTTCGAGTCCAAATAATATTTATAAAATTAAAAGAAAATGAATAACGTGAGATTTCACGCCTAATTTTTTTAAAACCGAAAAGAAAAAGCAGATGGCAATGAACCACATCTCATCGAAGCTAAGAATGATTATACCTCGGCAAAACAAGCCGCAAAAGCACTGCTACCAAAAGTTCCGGCGAACGAGATGTCCGATTTAGCCTTGCCGTGATCCCCCATCGCAAATCGGACAAAAAAGAACTCAAAATGAAGCGACAAAAGCTAGGGACAGCCGGTGAATAAACACGATTCGGAGAATATATAGACCACTGGCTTGAAGCGGAAGCTCAGCCGTTCACGGATGACGGAGGAGAGAGAGGAATGAGGAAAGAGAATCGCCTTGAGGGAACAATCGCGTAAGAGGAATCTCGGGAAAAGCGAAGAAAGGGAAGAGAATCGTGGATTTAGGGAGTGCAATTGGGCAGTCCTCTGCGTGTGCTTCCACTGTGAGTCGTCAGCACCATATTTATTGCTTTCCAGAAATACAACGCCAAGCCCATTGTCCAACTTCCCTCCCTCTTTATGATAATTTTTAGGGATTATAAATTTATTTTCTGAATATGTTACGTAAATTTTTTTTAATTTCAGTTCACATGATTTATATTTTTTGAAATTGATTCTATAAATTTGATAATTTTTTGAAATTAATCCTGAAGTTGAATATAGATAGTTTTTCAGCGGGTATTATCGATGTGACATTATCTTTTACATATAAAATTTGCATTCCATTTAATGCAAATCAATTAGATTTTTTGCTTTTTATTTAAAATTTAAATTCGGATCGGGCCTTAAATAAATTGGACTTCAGGTTATTTCGTATTGGGCTTAATCTAATTTCATTCAAAAACTCTAATACAAAAAATTGTCTCCAATAAATCTTTGAAAATCCTAATACAATTGGAAACTTGAAATCTTATCATATACGGGTGGAGGATCCTCGTTTTTCTTCGGATCGCAAAACTTCATGCTCGTCCTTCAATAAAACTATCGTCTTTGTCTTCTTCTTTCACCAAACCTTTTCGCCTTCCTCTCTTCCCAAACTATGGTTGATTGCGTTTTGTGTGTAAATGGTAAGTGTAAATTGTGTATTCTCTACTTAGATTAAACCCGATCCGAAATAACTTGAAGCCCGATTTATTTAAGGCATGCCCCGAATTTAAGTTTTGAATTAAAAAAAATTGATTAATTTAAATTAAATGGAAAATAATTTTTATATGTAAAGGATAATGTCACGTTGATAATACCGACAGAGAAACCGTCTATATTCGATTTTAGGATTAATTTCAAAAAATTATCAAACTTATGGGATCAATTTCAAAAAGTGTAAATCATGTGAACTAAAATAAAAAACTTGCCAACTTATTGGACAAATAAATTTATAATCCCTAATTTTTAAGTTCGGGTCAAAAAATTCATCTCTATCCCATAAAAAAATACAAGTATGTCCAAAGAGTATAGATTAGGTTAAGTAATCCGATTTGGATCCACTCCATTTAATATTTTCTCCATTTTCTTCATTCAGTGTAAATGTCACCTATTATTATGGATTTCATATATGTATATATTTATTAATTATTTTAATTATGCATATATACCATGATAATGATAACATTTATATTGAACGTAGAAAATATTAAATGAAGTGGATCTGACTCCTAATTGATATTCGTTTCGATTCGATTCGTTTACAACCTATTCTCATCTAGTAAAATGACTAAATTGTATATCCTTGGAATCAAACAAAAAGAATTATTACTTGAAAAATCAATTTAAACTCGTATCCAAGTTTAAATATTGGAATTCCAAATAGTATAACTCATTAAATCATGTCTCAATTTTTGGATTCGGTCTCGCAATGCAAATATATCCTTAATCTCCAAAACTACACATATTTCAAGAAAATACTAATAACAAAATACATATTAAAAATGTAAATTTAATAATAGAAAGCAAGCCTATTTTTATGAAACTTGTCTCATTAATATAATTATGTTTAGAATTTCATTAATAGTAATTTGATTTTATCCATAAGTTCTGAATTTATCCTTATTTATTATATACAAATACAAAAAATTACAATGTCAAAGCAAATGGCGATATTATTTTAATAATTTGCACACTTTTAATAAAAAAATATTAAAATTTAAGATGAATTAAAAAAAATATGGACATGATTGAGAGAAATAGAATATTATTGTTATATAAAATCAATAAAAAAATTTATAAGATTTTTCTTTTCACTTCCCTTTTGGAAAGGGAATAATTAATATAAAATTACTATAGAATTTGTGAATGAATTTAAATTGTAACATAATATTTTTCATTTAAAGGATTAACGTGAATTTGAAATCAGTCAGCACATTTTATAATAAATCTTTTAGAAATTTTGATAAATTTAAAACGATAGTAATTAATTTTAATACTTTCATCTAAACATAACCAAAAACATTTTTACAATTGATCATCTCACCTCACATAGTCGAAATTGAGACATAATTTAACAAAATATTTTTTTATAAAACTTGAATAATTATTTTTCTACACTAGAGTCTAGAATTACCTATCCATGTACTTACGTCTTCTTTTTTGTTTTGCACTTTCAAAAGTAACCTTTTTTTGAGAAGAAATATCATATCTTTGAGACATTTATATGAGATAGTGTCACATGTAGAGGATATGGATCCCAGTTGGGTAGTAAAACCAGCAAATGATACTGGGTATTAAAACGGTGACGTATATTCTCTTTTTAACTTATTAACACGGTATCAAAAAAAAAATTTGATCTTGCTAAAAAGAGAAAAAAAAAAAGCATATACGCCACAGTTTTAATAATTTGCAGGTTTAACTGCTCAGCAAAGAATCCATTTTCATATATAAAATGGATCATCATTTTTATATTTGAATTAACTTTTGAAATGGATAAAGTTGGAGCTCCATAAGATTAATAATTCACATTTTATATTAAGTGAAATTTTTTTTATATATTAAATCGTTTCACATAAATTTTTATCACGATTAAAAAATAAATCAATGTCCAAATGCAAGTAAAGCATTAAGAACATATTTTGCCGTGGTTTTGAACTTAAATTTTTCAATATTTTCAAAATGAGACAAAATTAGAGGATATGATGTGTGACTTGGCGATTAGTAGTTGCTCACACAGGAGAGCAGACTTTATTACATTATGGATAATATTATTAATACATTATTGGTGTTCCAAGTTGACTATCATTTCTTTGCTCGAGTTTAGCCATCTTAATAATATTTTTTATTTAAAAAAAATTATATTAGTCTACTTTATAACACGAAGCATGTTATTTATTAATAAAAAATTATCCTTTTAAAATGTTATAAAATTTATATTCCCTCCGTCCCAGAGGAACTTGCAAATTTTCCTTTTCGAGACGTTCCACAGGAACTTGCAAGACCAAAAATAGAAAACATTTTATAAACTTCACCCTCACAATATCTACATATTTACACAAAATGTCATTAATTTTTCACTTTTTGGGCCTATATTACACTAAATCCAACTAACTTCTTTACTTTTTACATAAAAATTTACCTTCTTTACTTTATTCCACTTTTTCTTAAATTGTGTGCCACTCCCCCCTTGCAAATTGTTTTGGGACGGAGGTAGTAATAAAAAGTGAGCCATTTTTAATAAAAATATTACTCTCTTCGTTTCACTTATATGAGTTTCAACTTGTTATTTTCAGCCATTCAATTATATATTTTTTCATTTATTTTTTTATCTTTTATGAAAATCACTATTAAACTTTTATTTATTTTTAAATAAGAACAAGTTATAAAACTTATAAATCTTTAATCCCTTAATTTTTACACTATTTTCATCAAATTATTTATAATTTTTTATTTTTGTCTTAATCTGTGTCAAAAAACAATTAAAGCATACAACAGCGATGGATGGAGTATCACTTTTTATTAAAATTGGGTAATTTACATATAAGTTAAAAAAATCACTATATTTACAAATAGGTTCACAACATTTGCACAAAAGCACATTTTTTTCTGCACAAAACCTATTAACAAATATAGTGACTTTTTTTAACCAATATGTAAATCACTCATTTAATTTTATATTTACATGTGCATGTCTAATAACATGAGAGGATCTCACACAATACTTACTTTTTTTATTTAATAGATATATCCACAATTTATAAGTATATAATATTTATAATTATTTGGTGATAAAATTTCAGTTTCGCACCATTGTTGAATGATACATCATCACATATGTCCACTGCATCACATAGGTGAGCATCAGATACTACAATCAAATGTAGCACCTAAAACTACTTTTGTTTGGATTAACAAAGAAATCAAATATGCGAAACATATTCAATTTTTTCGGATTTTAACAAATAATATGTTCTAATTTTCATAAAATCATAAAATAACTTCATAAAGGGGCAAGTGTTTTTAGAGCAAAAACTGATGGAAATTATGGAATAAAGAAGATGAATCAACCCTTCAATGAAGAGGATGAATTTTTTATTTTTTATTTTTATTTTGCATAAATCATCATAATTATAGACGAGATAAATTTGGTAATTTGCAAAAATAAAAACGAAGAGATATGTTTCTTAAAAACTCAAAACAGTACGACATGTTTGCATGTTTCGTCAAATCAAAATAGAAGTGGAGCACACATCAGGCAAGAATAAAATTGTTCTTTATTCACAAGGAATACCTATAACACTGAATTTGCTTATATATGAAAAATAACAAAAAAAAAATAAACATGCTATTTCTCATTACTACATTTGGACAAAAAGCCCTAATATTTAGATACTCCATCTGTCCCAAGATAAACTTCACACTTTTCTTATATGAACGTCCTCTTTCTTCATACCAAAAAAAAAAAAAAACAACTCACACTCACAAAAGTCAATAAAGTATATTTTTTATATTTTATTATTTAACTTCACACTCACATCACTTTTTCTTAATATGCGTGAAAGTCCACCTATTAAGAAAATGTTGGGACGGAGAGAGTATTTTTTAATAAAAAATTATGTAATAAATAGAATATTAAAAGTGATGTGTAAAATTACTCCCTCCGTCCCGGAGCAACTTGCAAGGGGTGGAGGGCACACAAAACAAGGAAAAAGTAGAATAAAGTAAAAAAAGTAGTGTTTTGAGGGTTAATTTGGTAAAATTTTATGTAAAAAGTGAAAAAATTAGTTGGATTGAGTGTAATGTGAGCCCAAAAAGTGAAAAAGTAATGACATTTTGTGTAAATATGTAGATATTGTGAGGATGAAATTTATAAAAGAGTTTCCTTTTTTGGGTCTGCAAGTTCCTCTGGGACGTCCCGAAAAGGAAAACTTGCAAGTTCCTCTCGGACAGAGGGAGTATATTATTAAAATAATAAAATTAGTTAACTTAAAAGCAAAATATAATAACATTTTATATAGAGTTACAGAAATTTTAATTTATGGAGCTTGTAAAATTTTTCTAGCACAGACAGAAAACAGAAGTGCACAAAGTAGACTTAACCAGGATGAATAAATGGTGAAAACGCCAATGACAATGAATTTGCTTAAATATTTCGGTCCTAAGCACTAATCTACATCAACACAGGTTATCACCATAAAAGAAAGTAAAGTCAAAAGTTGAAATGCAAGAGTAGGCACAAACCATTAAAATCAACAAAAATGTTCTTTAAATTTAATGTCAATGTAAGAACAGAAAATTGGCTAATAATTGAGAATATATTCAAATCAAAACTATAGCTTAAATCTGGAAGACTAAGCTATCACCTAACACTCCCAAACTTGTTCAGCAAGATCCGGGTAACTGCAAAGTAGAGGAAGAAATTTAGCATGAAGCCAACATCAAAGAGGGAGTGCGATTAGCAACCTCACATAAGCTTTCTAAAATAGATAGACATTACAAGAGGACAATATCATGCAAGATAAAATCAAGAATTAAACATCATGGAGTAGACAAACAAAATATCGTTGGGCAAGCCATAAGTGAAACAAAAAAGTCCTACTACCTGTGTCCCTGAAAAGTTAGCATATTTTCTTTCTTAGTTTATCCCATAAAAATTTACACATCGAAAATGGAAATATTCATTCAAATCTTCATCCCACATACTTTAATCATTACACTTCTTCTTAATTTTTGTGCCCAAGAAGTACCGCAAACTTTTGAGAGACGGAGGTAGTAATATATTGCCAATTCTCCCTGTGGTCATAGTAGTTACCTCACGCAGTCCATTAAAAAATCTTACAAATTTGATTTGGGTAGGCCACAATAATTGGTAAATCCTTATTTGTTGTGTTAATTTTCTTTATTCGAATCTTTTTCACGGAATGGGTTGGAGTGGGTGAAAATTTAATTTGGGTTAAATGCGGGAAAATAAATGAAGTAGCAAAGGCATTAGTATAGGAATTCAATATCTTACAATAAGCACTTCTCTTTCCTTCTTAAGGGTGTATGTAGAAATTTACCTCAGATGTTGCTTGGGTACATGAACACCCTTATCCTGGATCCCTGTTTTGCAACAACCACATAACAGAGAAGTATTAGTTTACAGAAAGAAAGAAAGAAAGAGTGACCATTCGTGGTAAGATAGGTGACGTTTTAAAAGAGCACATGTCGCCTCTAAACAAAACTGTGTTTCCAGATCACAAAGACAAGACAAAGAATAGGGAAGATTGGAAGTCATGGATTTGAAATTCAACCAAAAACTAGTTTGTAAGCTGACAAAGTGGTATATCTCAAGTGGTTAGAGCCACTCTACCTATGACTTAAAGGTTATGGACTCAAGTCACCATTTTTGGCCAATCAAAAAGAAAAAAGTTGAGTTTGTAAGCTGATACTTCAAGACCATGAAGAGCTCTCTTTTTCTTTCTCTACCCTTTTCTTCCTCCACCACCACCCCTCTCCCTCTCATCAACAGAAAACAAAAACAGACACATGCAGAAAGGGGAAAAACTAGTTGAGCTGAAGGTCAGTATAATAAGACTATAACTCAACCACCCCCATCTGCAGCAATATGACCAAACATACGTAAATCACAAACCGCTTTGTTAAAGGCACGCAGAGGTGGAAATGCGAAAAGCGAACAGACAGTATTAATGAAAATAGATGCCCAGGTGCAATGAATTCATCATACATTCTAAATTAATTGTTAGTTATAAATTTGTCAATCAGTGATCTCTCATGATCCACAATTTTAATCTAGGTTTACTAATTACCCAAATACGAATCGAGCAAATTAATGCAACTCAAATCTATTAATGTCAATACACCATTGAATCCAAAACCGTGAATATAAAACAGCATACCATGGATTTTGGAGGCAGGTTCGACTTGAATTTAGCACGAACAACACCACTGTTACCGTGGGGGCGCGCTACTTTTCCCCAAATGCAACGGTAGTGAGAGCCGTTCTTCTTAACCTTGGCTTTGTAAATGTACGCCAATCGCTTCCCGCGGTACCATGCCACTTCCTCCTGTGTGTTCACTCCCTCAATCTGTACCAACGACGTATTGGGATACTGATTCGACTTCGACCTATCATTCAATCAGTTCAATCACAAGCCATTCTACTGCATTCCATTAGGAAACAATGAACATAATAAGAGAACAGCCCTAGTTCACCTTTTGTATCCAAGAATCGTTCCACGAACATATAATCTATACACAATAAAAAAAAAAAAAAGAGACAGAGATCAGTTGAAAGAAGACTTTGCAAACGAACTATGCAACACATGTATGAATCAATATGCGTAGAATTTAACCTTACGCGTTCTCCCTGGCGCCCTTTCATTGCTGAATCAGAGAGATTTTAGGATCTAAGCGGGAGACTGAGTTGAGCAACAGAAACCCTAATTCACGAATTTATGGGGTTTCTGGGGAGTAATTGTGGGCTTTCTTGGTTGGGCCTGGGCTTCTAAAATTCGGGAAGTGAAGTATTGAAATTGGGCCGAAGAGAAGGTGGGGTTCTTTGTGAGATTTAATGGGCTGGATGGGCTTAGCTTAGCATTCAAAGTAATGTGGGCTTAAAATATGGGCCGAACAATATGTCTTACTTTAGCGCACCCTTTACCTTAGGCCGAAGTTATTTGCACTAGCCTCTTCGTTAAATACACTATCTAGATGAATGGACTTGTATCCTCTGTATTTCCTTGTATAAATTTCTCTCCTAAGGTTTTATGATGTTAATTAATAATTGAGTTTATTTAATTAAATAGTTTAATTATATAACATATTCATTAATCAATCTTTTTTGAATTATTTTTACTTTACAGTTTCCATAAAAAATTACTCTGAAAAAGACATTGATAATGTTCGAGAGGAGTGGGCTGACTGCCTTTCAACGTACATGGAAAACTGATGAGCAGTACTTCAAGCGGTTGGAAGATGAGAAGTTTACTAGTTGTTTATGATTTATAACTTTTGATTTGGAAAACTAATGATCAATTTGTTTTGAATAATGTATTGATATTACGTAAAGAGTTATATTATGTATTTGTAATATTAATATTCATTGTTATAATGATTTTAATTTTAGAAAAATAATATTATTTCTCTACGACCACAGGAAATAAATCTACAATAAATGGACTAAATATGTTTTTTACAACGGTTAAGATACATACAACAGCGGATAAAATTTGTGGTAAAAAAAACCTACGACCACGGGGATTCCCCGTGGTCACAGATATTTTCCCACTGTGGTAGATGGACTAGTGGTCGTAGCTCTACACTTTTGACAACGGGTTTTTACCGTGGTCTTAAGTGGTTAAGACAACAGTTATAGTTAAGTTACGACAATGGATTTTTACTGTCGTCTTAAGTGGTTAAGACAACGAGTATTGTGAAGTTATAACAACAGTTTTTCATCGTGGTCTTATGTGGTTAAGACAACGGTATTTTAAAGTTGACAACGGTTTTTTACCGAGGTCTTAGGTGATTAAGACCACGGTGGAAAACCCCGTGGATAAAGTATGGAGCTACGACCATCCCTCCATCTACCACGGTGGAAAAACACCTACGACTACACGTATATCCCTTTTCTGGCATAGTGTAGAATTATTATTATTATTATTATTATTATTATTATTATTATTATTTCCTTTAAAATATTATGGTAAAATATTATATAATGTAAATAAGATATTTACAAAATATTTTTAGAGAAATATATTTTAGTAATAGAGCAAAGTATTGGATGACAAATAGTTTCCTCTTATCAATGGTAATATAATATCGTCTTCTAATTTTTTTTTCTTTGAGAAACTAATCCATAGATTTAGTACATAAATGAAAATATAAAAAGAAATACAAGTGGGAAGAGAGAAAGGAATAAAAATAAAGGAACGAAAATTAAAGGGTAAATAAGGCTTTTCAAAATAGATAGGTTATGTACAAATTTGTGATAAAAAAAAGTTTATACATACTATTTTGAATTACTCGAGAAAACTTATTTATAAATGACTTCAATATATATTACATCCTTTGAAATGATTTTTTAACAAATTAATCACAGTTAATTAAGTGTCATACATCCATATATGCCTATAATAATGATGTAATAAAAAATATTTTTCCGTCCAATAATATTAATCATATTTTCTTAAAAAAACATTTTATACTATCCACCTACCTAATTTCTTAAAAATAGAAGAGGACTAATATTAAAACCGTATTTTAAGTAGGATTTTGATGATAGCAAAATATGGATATACTTGTATATAAACTAATATTTTTGGAACAAATTGGTGAGCTTAGTAAATTATAGTTTCAAAGGGAAGTCTACACTATAGAGTTGATGAACTTACAGCTGGACATGACCTTGCAGCTCTATGATTAATTCTACAGTTGGAACTAAAGATTGCAGGAGTAAAAGCTATAGGCCCAAGAGAGAGTCTATAGCTATTGAAGACCGTTGGAGCACTAAGCTATAATATCAACCAGTCAAGATGTTAAGAAGACCATTAAAGCTCATATTAGTGAAGCACTATATGCACTCACTATTCACTAACGAGTACTTAAGGAAGGATTTATTTTTTAAGTCTGAAGATTATTGATGGCCAATAAACATATTTGAAGATAAAGACAAACAGTACTAGTACTATTCCGTGTGAAAGAGGATCGGACCACTTCACTCATGTGGAGAATTATAGAGAGAAAGAAGAGTCTTATCCATAATTCAAAATTTTGAATTCTCAATGGATAAGAGACACATATTCCCCTATAAATAGAAGATAAATTCAGAGGAGACAACAACGACAACCTGAGCAATTTCAAGCATTCAAACTAAGCAAGTCTACAGCCAACAAATTTTTTTAGAACTTTATTCGAGAGATGTTTTCTTTGTGATCATAAGATAGTTGGTTAGGATTTCTTGGAGAGAATCACTTTTTGTTGGTGTTCCCTCACATGTTTTTATATTGTTGTAGTATCTACTTTGTGTAGACTACTCTTGGTGAGATTTTATGCTCTTACTGAGTCCGTTTATTCTTAGTGAATAGGCCAAGTATGTTCTTGTTCTTAGATTAGTGATCTTGGTGATATCTAGTTATGAGGGGGAAATACTTGTAAAGTGATCTTTGTGATCTGTTCTTAGTGAATTTGACACCTAAGTGGTGTAACAGTGGATGTAGGAGGTCTGTTCATAGACTCTGAATAAACTCTGTTGTCTTTACTTATTTACTTATTGTTATACTGCATTTTATTTACTTATACTTTGTTACATTCATCATTGTTTTTTTTTAAACTGCATAAACTTGTTCTTACAAAATCAGAAATCTATAACTCTAGACTTCATAGTCACTCAACTATAAACTCCATTATTGAGATTGTTTTTCATTAATACTTACACAATTTCCACTGCACTCAAAGAAAATTTTCAATACACTTTATTGTGAAAACCACTATGAAAATATTTACAAATTGCTTTAAACTTAAAAGGTACTTTGAAGGTTCTTGTATCCTGTTTTTAAAAAGTTTAAAATTTGTATTTGAAAGTTTATTCACTTCCTCCTCTAAACCTTCCCCACTTAAAAGGACCAACAACTAATATGAAATCTACCGAGAGCATATAGTTGTTCTCTTATAATAATAAAAGAAATAATTAATAAATTATATATGTAGTTATTAAGTTGGTCATCCCATCTCCTATATATATTAGCAATAATCAGCTTCTTTACCCATCCTTCACACTACCAGTTATTTCCAACTATTCTCATTTCTTTCACACTCCATATTTCCAACCATTCTCATTTCTTTCATACTCCATATCTGAAAATGTTTATTAACTACTCGTGTAGTGATCCATTTTGCCTTCCACTAAAGTAACTATATCAATGCTCTTTTATCTCTGTTAGCTTTTATCTTAGTTAATTTCTGCAGCTCCTTCTAACATATAATTATACATGCAGATGAAAACGCTGGTAAAAAGCATATTGATCACTTAGGGTGGATATATATTTAGTGGAGGATGAAACAATTTACAAAATCAATTCCACCCCCTCCCCCCCTCCTTGGTTTTGTCGCTTCTCAATCCCCAATCATATTTTTTTCTATCTTTTGTGGTAACTTTTATCTTCATGTTTTTGAGTCTGCCTCTTTTCTTCGTGTTTGTGGGGTGCTTATCTGTTATCTCCTTTGAACAATAATAATTGGGGATTTGTGTTAGCCATTTGTATTTGTTGTTCCTACTAGTTTAATTTTAATTATTTTTTCATCAGATATTATGTTTAAAAATAACCAACAAACATTCCGATAAATTTTCAACTCCACCTAGCTTCTAGAAGTTGCTTTCCATTTGGATAGATCACAAGTCTTTGGTTGTGACAATATGAAAATAGTTTATCTCATTTAAAAGCTCAAAGAGATTGGGAGATGATGAATTCCATAAAATAGAAAATATAAAAGTAAGTTGTAAGAGGAAAACATAAGTGCAACTACAAAAATATTACTTCACTTGACCGGAAAAATAGTAACGCGGCCGGTACAATTACAGTACGGCATCATTTAAAACAATTTTTGACCATTTGGGACTGATTTGGATAATTGAATTGTTATGATACTAAATTGAAAAAATAAACAATTATGGGACCAAAATAAAAATATTATAAATTATGGGACAATAATGTTATTAATCCCCATACTGTAATATTTGTAAAAAAAAAAGAGTTTATATATCAAACATTAATAAATTCTGACAAAAATATAAATTAAATATTGGTACAATCTAACTAAATTTTGACTATAAAGGACAAAAGTAAAAAAAAAATTTAAAGTTAAAAGATTAAAATCAAATTTTAAAAGTCAAAAGGACCAAAATCGTAATAGGTGAAAAATAAAGGACAAAAGAACTATTTTTTCTAATTTTTTTTTACCAAAAAGTAGAAGTGTCAAAAAGAGTAATGATTGTTTATTTACAAAGCCTTCAATATATATTATTCTTTTGAAATGATTGTTTAACAACTTAATTAAAATAAAATAAGAGTAATGTGAAATCTCTGTGACATGGGGTACCTAGTTAATGAAGTTGGCATTGACAAGAGAATACAGCTGGTCTCTAATTATAATAATAAAAAATTATTAATAAAAAATGGTAGATTTTAGGGAACTATCATGGAAGCATCTAACTTGGCCGAACAGTTTAGTTGTTGAAATATGCAGAAAACTATTTCGATCAGTTTAATTTCTTTCTTACAAAATTGTAAAAAATATATATATATATTGTTCAGTAATCTTATATTATAAAAGGAGAAGTTCCTTCACCACAAGCTGTCACGTGTCGATTTTAATACACTCACATGCTGCCACCTGTTATTCTCATTTTCTATCCATGTTATTTCCAAACATACCCCCATTTCTTTTCTTTTCTGCCCCGAACCTCCTCTCGACTTCCTCCTCCAGGTGAAGAGACCCTCTTGTCCCTCCTCCAGGCGAAGAGACACATCAAACATTGTTATAAAACTGCCGTCCAACGTGCGGCCTTCCTTTCTATGCATCAGCTTGCACATGCTTTCTTTGAGTTGCCCGAATGTAGCAAAAAACCGCCACCACAAAACCGGTGGCTAAAACCCCAATAATCGCTCCACCGCCGGCAATCGATCTATCCACCGACCAATTCAATTCGATCTAGGTATTTATTCCTTAATTGTTTGTTTGTTTTATTAGCTAGGTTTGAACCCAAATTTTTCAGTTTTAATTAGTTGTGCATTTGAAAAAGATGAACACATTTAGGTAATTTTTTTTTAGTAATTCATTTCGTTTTTTGGGCTTTGCAGGCATCAGAACATGTTGTACATTCAACTTTATTGTGACACATCTGCATCTTTCTCAGCAGAACATCGCTATTTCATTCTGAAAAATGAAACAAAGCTCTGTTTCAAGTATAGAGATTTAAACTTTTTTCTTTGGTTTTTACAATGAAGTTTTCTGGTTTCTAAATAATTTATTCAACGAGCTGGTGAGTTTTGATGAATTCCGGTCAGTGGTTTGTTGGAGTTTCAATTGGTGGGCGGCTTCGATTAAACGACGGTAAGGAACAGGGCATCGAACGGCCGTGGCTTCGATGTTTCGAACAGAGGAATTTCACCTCCAGAAGGTTTGGCTCCTTTATCTATGGCTGTGCTAACTATAGTACTACAAGACGTGAGCAGGTTTTATTGTTATTTCACTTCAATTTATCAAGGTATATTGCTGATGAAAGTAATTCACTATATTGTCTTTCTTAAATTTCATTCCCCCCCCCCACCCCAATATGGTCCAAGTGTTGATTTCTGGATAATATGTTGTTATTTGAGTTTGTTGAAGGAGTAATATGTTTTAGTTACATTTATTCGGCCATTACAATTATAAGTAGATTATGGCATTGATTCATATTATGGTATAAAGTTATCTCTCTTTTGGAGTTATGTACTTTACAATAACCTGATTTGTGTAACGATTAGGTTGATGGTAGTAGCTGTTAGAAGAAGAAGGTTGTGGAACATGTGGTAAAAATGGGTGAGGAATAATATCAGAGGCATTTTTCTGTTGATTATTCGTTAAATTCACGGTTGCTTTAATTTTGAGGTGAGGAGTTTCTCTTGATTTTTGTTTAATTTTATTATTGCTCAAGGACTTGAGGGCATTTGGTAAAAAGGAGGGTGGTGCTGGTGCCCCTACATTTTGGTATATAGCTACCAGTACTTGCTTGATCCCAAAGTTGTTGTAATCATATCAAAGGAAATGCAGAGAGAGACTGTTTTAGTATTTGATGAAGCCCATAGTATTGACACTGTGAATGTTGAGACAATGTGTGCCCATAATATATGGACAATGTGCTTTCTGTAATGTGTTTTTATCTTGGAATGCCCTATGAGATTGGGGTATTTTTATTTCAATTTAAATGCCATTGTCAACTATAAGATTTTATCGATTCAGTCAATGCTGCTTGTAGAAAGCATCATTTTTAGACTACTCTAACATTAAGATGCAGATTTTGTTGACCTTTCTGATGTACTTCCTTCCCAGATTAATTAAATTTGGTATTAATAGAGACCAGTCACTATTTTAGGGGTCCTGCAAGCCTACAACAGATGCCCTGAAAAAAAGACCCAAAATCAGATCACTTTTATTATAAAAACTACAATATTAATTTTCAGACGTGACCTCATTATTTTATCGGGATGTCTTTAAATTTCTACATCAGAAGAAATTTTTGATGATCCAATATACACTGATTACAGTAAGCAAGTTAAAAGATATTATGCTTCTTGCTTCAAATTGTATATGCTTTTATATGTAAATCCACTTTTTATATCGGCAGAAGCTGAGATAGTAATATTTGACACATGCCTGAAGTATAACCTCCTTGTATATAATAAGATTATATTTTGTTATATGCAACCACACTTGATCCAAATTATTAAAATAATTTTATTAATGTCTTCAGGTCAAACAAATGAAGCCTGGTGAAAGTGGTGCAGCAAAGGATGTTGTTAGAATGAAAAGAAAAGGTTGTAAGTTATCATTTATATATAGTTCTACGAGGCACAATGCGCACTGGGGAAGTGGGTGTGAAATTTCTCTAATCATGTGTAGAAATACTTGGATAAAATTAAATTGAATTGAGATGAAGGAGGGCGATTAAAGATTTGATTAAGCCAAACCTAATTAAATTAGCATGCAAGGAGTTTTGTCAAGGCAATTCTTGAGCATATATAGATCTTCAGTTTTGCAGTATGAAGCATTACTACGCACATTTTACACTGTCTTGCAGTACTACTATTAGGAGATGAATTAGTGCAAATGTGGATGCATGACTTGATGATGTATTAGAGAGAGAACATGAAGTTTGAAAAAAATCTATGGAATTAAGTTGATAAAGAGAGCGTTTCTGCTCAACACACCAGATGCCCTCCTTCTAAGAGAAGGATTGCACATTACTGATACACAAGTAAGTATCAAGTAAGTATCAACACAACTCATAGTAGATAGCAATTATCTTTTTTTAATAGCACACTATAAAGGTCTGAACTCACAAATATAAAATCTATTAAGTAGATTAATATTATCCAATCAGTTATCAACATGCAATAATTGTAGAAGGAGGAGAAATATTAAGGCCTCATTTGATTGGTCCACACGGAAAATACATTTTGATAATGTTTCTGTAAATCTAAAAATATTTTAATTTTAAACTTTTTACAAATTTAGAGGACCAAAAGCAAATTTAATTTTGGTCCTCTAATGTATAATCAAAATAATTGTAAACTTACATGACCAATATCATCAAAATGTATAATTTATGGGGATCAAATTCAAATTCGTGGCAAGTTGTAGAACTACAAAAACTTTAATCATTTTTTAGTTTTTGTACAATGGAGAGCAATTCTTGCAATCTCATAATATTTCAAACCTATGTTGATTGATTTGATCAAGAAAATGTTATTTTGCATGTTCATCTTATGTACATCCTCCATCTCCCAAATTAATTTATTCCCTAATGATAAGTGACTTACTCCTAATATTAGAATGTGCAGGTTTATTGAATGATCGAGTATGAAGTATATCTGAATCAATTTGGAGTTTTCCTAGCTACAACATATGTATGTCAGACTCGATTCCTAAGGTAGAATCTTATGCATGATGCAACACAAAATTTTATTCACAAATACACAATAGCTATAAACAAATGGAAAGCAACATCTCTAGACTCTAATGCACAACCTCATAGTGTTGTTCAATTACTTAAAATCGTCAACAACCAAAAAAAGTGGAGGTGCGCAGAGCATCAATGACCTAGAAAAAAAGAAATGTGCGGATAAATTATCATTTCATGAAAAAATGAGGGTAAAAAAAATTACATTAGAGCTACATAAATTGTTTCCTTAAGAGGTCTTTAAAAATGTGACAACTATTACAAATAGTCACATCTATTTACTTTGAATAATTAAATTTAATAATTTAATATAGTCACTTCTATTTATTTTAAATGATTAAATTTACTAATTTTAATATAATAAATAATTTTTAATTTAAATTTATGGCAAAAATTTTATTCTAAATTAATCTATATTAGTGGAACAGAGTGAACTTTTTATTAGGAAGTCTTTATGTTGAAATTGTATCACATAATATTTTATGTTTGAAAGTGTACAGGAATTAAAGGACTAAAATGGAATACTCACATCAATTCTAATAATAAAAATTCAACTTATTTTAATAAACTGATAAAGTTGTTTTATTATTTTTCAATTAGAATATATATATATATATATATATATATATATTTATATATATATATATATATATGCATTGAATATAAAAATTTTATTATTTTTTAAAAGGTGAAGTCACCATTATGGTTCATTGTGTCATGGTTTGTGCATTTTTTTTAGTTCTTCCAAGCACATTCTTTTTCTAAATGTTTATAGGAAAAAAATTGAAGCGCTTTTTTAAGAATGGGGCTCAATTCAGGCTCCGAAGGAATTATGTTTTGATTGTATGAAAATTACGTACTGGACATGAAGAAGAAGATTAGTATGAATTGATTCCAGTAATGACAGATTGAAGAATATTTACTGATGAAAAAGATAAAAGCCAAGCCAAGGGTCACGAAGATTGAAGAATTATTATTTTGATGAGCATTTGATTTGTGCATATTAGTGGAACAGAGTGAACTTTTTATTAGGATTGCCACATGCACACATACTACTATGGCTGGAAGAAAAATACAAAAGACCCACGATCGATGAAATCAACAAGAACATCACTGCAGAGATACCCGACAAGAAGGAGTACCCGGAAGCATATGAATTAGTGGAGCAGTTTATGATGCACGGACCATGCGGAGCAGAAAGACCAAGTTCATCATGCATGGAAAACAGCAAATGCACCAAAAAATTCCCCAAGCAATTCAATGAACACACAACGATCGATGAGTTTGGAAAGGTGAGGTACCAACGAAGATTGGACGAAACAAAATTCATCATGGAAAAGGATATTAGACTCGACAACAGTTTTGTGGTGCCACACAACATGGGCTTGCTAAAAAAATACAAGTCTCATATAAATGTAGAATGGTGCAATCAATCAAAGGCAATAAAGTATCTTTTCAAGTACATTACCAAAGGAGTTGACAAGGCGACAATGATCATTGAGAGAACAACCAAACAAGGAGAAAGAAAAGCAGCAAACGATTCTTAGGAGGAGGATATTGATGAGATTAAAAACTATTTAGACTGTCGGTATTTGTCAGCCTGTGAAGCCATGTGGAGAACCTTCATCTTTGACATACACTATCGAAAGCCTCCGGTTCAGAGATTAAGTATACACCTCCCAAATCAGCAGACAATCATGTACAACAAATCTGCAAAGCTGGAGAATATATTGAGAAAAGAAAATATACAAAAGACGATGTTCACAGAGTGGATGGAAGTGAACAAAGCCAGTGACGAAGCCAGGGATCTAACTTATATCCAGTTCCCAACAAAATATGTATGGGATGCAAAACAAAAAAGTGGAAAAGACGTAGTAAAAAAAATTGTCCTAGCCTTGGAAGAATTGTCAATATCCATCCTACAGCAGGGGAGTTGTACTACTTGCGAATGCTGGTCTTGGTAATGGCAGGAGCAACAAGCTATGAAGAATTACTCACTTTTGCAAATGTGAAGCACCAAACATTCAAGGTTGCATGTTATGCAAGAGGATTATTGGATGGAGACTCCGAATGACAAGAAGCAATGGATGAGGCCCCCCAATGCGCAACACCCGCACAGTTACGAAACCTGTTCGTCAAAATTTTACTCTACTGTGAGGTGGGAAACCCTATTAATTTATGGGCGCATTCCCTATCTAGCAGAAGATATTTCTTACAAACAAAGGAAAAATTTTGAGTTCAAGGAGCTGAAACTTACTGATGAAGAACTACAACAATACACACTCATGGAAATACAAAAACTCCTGACGGAAAATGACAAATCCCTCGAAGATTTTGATGGAATGCCAATGCCAAACAAGAATATTCTTAAAGAATTGTCAAATTCTCTCCTACAAGATGAGACAAGTTTCGATACCACCGAACAACAAACAGAACACGACAAGTTGATTCTCACCTTAAATGAAGAACAACAAAAAGTATATGACAGTTCTGGAATCGGTTGAAAACAGAAAAGGAAAACTCATCTTCCTATACGGCCATGGGGGAACATAAAAAACTTACCTCTGTAAAACAATAATCTCGGGACTACGAGCACAAAAAAAAGTGGTTATTCCAGTCGCCTCATCAGGCATTGCATCACTACTTCTCCCAGGAGGCCGGACTGCACACTCAAGGTTCAAAATACCACTAGAAACCACATAACACTCTTCATGTGGTATAAAGCAAGGATCTATGCTTGCAGAATTATTGATACATGCAGACTTAATAATATGGGATGAAGCACCCATGGCACATCGTCACACATTTGAGGCATTGGATATGACAATGAGAGATTTGCTAACACCATTGGATGAAAAAGCAGGCTCGAAACCATTGTAGCGGCTGCGATAAATAGATCATTTTAGACAAATTCTCCCAGTAATACCAAGAGAAATACGACAAGACACTGTAGCGGCAGCGATAAATAGATCACCCCTATGGGATTCATGCACCGTATACATGCTGACACAAAACATGCGTTTGGATCCAAAGGATAAGCAGTTTGTGGAATGGAATTTACAAGTTGGGATGGAAAAGCCAAAAAAAGATGCCCAAAAGATAACAAAGAGGGAGAACTTGAGAAAATTGTTACAGACCCAATATTGATGCTAAAAGATGAAGGGCAGTCGGTGCAACTAATTGCAAAATGCATATACTCAAAACTGCTTACGTCCAACACAAAAAAGAAATACCTGACGGAAAGAGCCATCCTTGCATCGACAAATGAAATAGTTGATGAAATAAACGGATTCATATTGTCCTTGGAGCCGGGAAAAGCAAAGCAATACTACAGTGCTGACATCATAGAAAATGAGGGGGAAGAAAGGGAACAAAACGAAGCTTTATATCCGATAGAGTTTTTAAATAACCTAAAATTCCCAGAAATACCAGACAACAAATTGGAACTGAAGAAAGATGTCCCGGTAATGTTGATGAGAAACATTAACCAAAGAAATGGACTTTGTAAAGGGAACAAGACTGTTGGTTAAACAATTAGGAGAAAGAGTCATTGAAGCAGAGATACTGACAGGAACACATGTGGCAGATAAGATTTTGATTCCACGAATAATCCTATCTCCAACAGAAACAAAATGGCCTTTCAAACTTAGAAGAAGACAATTTCCAATTCGAGTCTGTTATGCGATGACAATAAATAAGAGCCAAGGCCAAGGACAAAGCTTAAAAAGAGTGGGAGTCTATCTCCCAAAGCCAGTGTTCAACCATGGGCAATTATACGTTGCACTTTCTAGAGTAACATCTGCAAAGGGACTAAAGATACTCAACATTGCAGAAGCAGCTGATAAAAACAACGGCATCTCAAACATTGTATACAAAGAGGTCTTCAACAATTTACCTTCAACAACTACTCAACAGGAGGTACAAAATATATATATATATATATATATATATATATATATATATATATATAAAACTATACAACTATAATCCAAGAAATACAAGAAAAAATAATAAACAAAAATATGTACAGGAAAACCACGAGGAAGCTCCAACAATCAAAGTGTACAGGTTCAAAGAGTCAATTCCATCATTGTACCACCCATACATAAATGATGTGATAAACGTAAAGGGTGACGGACACTGTGGATTCCGAGCTGTAGCAGGAATGATGGGGTTTGGAGAGGAGAATTGGAAACATGTAAGGGAGGACTTGGCGACAGAACTCAGAGAGAATATTGTTTATAAAAAAAGGCTTTTAGGGATGAAAGTTATGTCGAAGAAGTCTTAGAATCACTAAATTGTTATACACCAACTGCACCGGTTAATAAATGGTTCATGCTCCCGCACATGGCCTTCTTAGTTGCATCAGCTTACAACGTGGCATATATTACGTTATCACCATACATGTCCATTACCACATTGCCATTTCGAAATGAAGTACCTGAAAGACCGAGATCAATCTGTATGGCTTTAGTGAACAATAACCACTATGTCCAGGTAATTTAATATTTATGTATAACACGTTTTGCATACAATAGCATATTAATAAACAATTTGAATTACAATTTCAGGTATACTTAAAAGATAAAACACCAATGCCTCCAATTGTCCCAAATTGGGAAGACCACATGGCTATGGCGATGGATGGAGAACAACTTACATGGAAGGACGCATCAAATAGAGAAATTTTTTTTAATTCTTTTCTTAAATGATTTATGTATCCAATTTCATATGTAATTTAGTTTGAAATACTTACTTTCATAATTACGCAAAGATGATAGCATTTATTCCTTTTTAACAATTTTTTTTACATGGAATAAGAAAAAAAAAAAAGAAGGTATACAATACCTATGAACAATTGAATTTAAAAAAACTTTAAAAAAAAACAAAATAAATGTTTAAAAAAATAAAAACTTACACCTTCTACAAAAAAACATACAATTACTTTACAAAAAAAAAACAAAAGAAAAAATAACTAGACCTTATTAATTAAAAAAAATCACTACAAAAAAATTACACAAATTGCGCCACTAATAAACCACCAGCAACCCCAAATCTACCTCGCTTGAAAATATATTAAATAATAAATTTGTAAAAAAAATTAAAAAATGCGCGAGAGATAAAAAAAAACATATACAGAAAAATTCTTATTTCATAACTCAACATTTATATACTGAACATTTTTTAAAAATCTACCACTGGAAAAAGGGTACAAAATTTCTTGAAAAAAATACAAATAAAAGAGAAAAAAGAATATTCAAATAAATAAAGGACTAAAATTTAAAAATTGAAATTCCACACTCAAAAAAAAAAAATAACAACACAATTATTCAAAGACTCTATAAAGCATGACAAGAAACACAGGTGAATTTCAGGATTTTTCAAAAAAAACTTAATCATTTACTAAACTATTTTTTTACTTTTTTTAACCTGATTAAAACTACAAACTTAGTAAAAAAAGGAAGATTTTAAAAAAACATAAGAAAAATAGAAAAAAAAAAGACAAAAAAAGTATATTGATAAAAAATCAAAATAACAATTAAAAAAAAGTCCCAAACAAAAGAAAAAGAAAAAAAAAACCCAAAAAAATAAAAAAAATAAATTAAAATTTTAAAACACAATTAAAAAGTCACACAACAAATTAAAAATAAAACAACTTACTCCTTCTACATGTTAAAACAACAAACTTAACAAAAAAAAAAGATTTTAGTGAAACATTTAGAAAAACATAATAAAAAAAAAAAGATTGATAAAAAAACAAAACAATAAAAAAAAAAACAACAAAAGCTCCCAAACAAAAACAAAACAAATCAAAATAAAAAAATACCGCAACATAAAAGATATAAAAAATAATAAAAAATTAAATATAGGAAAAAATTCGCATAACACAATAATTATACACTGATAATTTTTTAAATTATAATTAACCACACAATTATTATAAGATGCTGTAAAGCATGACAAGAATCACATGTGAAATTCATAATTATTAAAAAAAATTAACCATTTTATTTAAAAAAAAAAGACTAAAAAGAAAAACTCACAACAATACTTATAAAAAAACTACTTACTGTTTCAATAAAAAAACATTTATTATTTTCCTCAAAATTTCAAAATAAAAGCATAAAGAAATAAATAAATGCCATAAAAAAAATAAAATTCAAACCGAAACATGATCTATTAGATAAATGCAAAAAAAAAAAAATCTGGATTGCTCAATAAATAAAATTTTCATCCAAACAAATTGACATAAAACATAACTAAAAAACAAAATGTAACAAAACAAGATATAAAACTTTATAATTAAAAAAATTTCAAAAGACATTTATAAATCAGACCCGTGCATCGCACGGGCCAAAACCTAGTTTGATATAAAATATCAAACATTAAGTTTTTAAATTAGGGGGGAGTATTATTTAAATGAATAACACATATCTCAATATTATTTAAATTGATCTCAATAAACATAATAATGTATGCTGAATAAAATAATTAATTATGTAATGTAATTGGTCGTGTATTCAATGGGTTCCTGCTGAAAAAGATGTTTGAGGAAGTTGGATCAAAGTCCAATTTCTCTTATACCTCTTGACTTTTATTTTGGTTAATTTCTGCAGCTGCAGCTTCTAATATAGCAATTTATTATATATACAGATGAAAATACTCGTAAGAAGCATATCAATCACTTAAAAGAATGTAACAACTTACAACATCACTACAAAAAATGGTTCAATTAAAGAGAAAAATAACAGAGGGTAAAATTTTAAAAAAAAATTAACAAGTAAAAATTGCCCCCTTGTTAATACAAAGGGAATTGACGAGAACAAGTGGACCCATCATTATTTAACGAGTACAATGCCCTCGTTAATTTCAAAACCATATTGAAGACGAGGGCACTTGTTTTCCGGCGAGTACAATCACCCTCGGCAAACTCAAAAAGTTGGCAGAAGGCGAGGACGCTGATGTACCCCGTCAAAGCTGAGTAACCTTCCCGGAATTTCAATGTAGAATTTGCCAACACATGCACGAGAGCTTTTCTAGGCAATCATGTATTCATACCTATAATATTATATACATATATGTGCAATTATATGTATATGTATATATATAGCTATTATTATTATTATCATTAATTAGCATATATATAATTATATATATATATATATATATTAAATTAAGCTATTATATATATATAGCTATTATTAAGTTGGTGGTGCCGATCCTCAATCGTGTTTTATTGTAATTTTATTCCTTATGTTTGCTGTTTCTCGTTATGTATGTGGCGTGTTCATCGTCGATTGTATCGTTTGAATAATAATATTTGAGAATTTATATTTTTAATTTGTCTTTATTATTCCTCATTAGTTTAATTTTATTTATTTTATAGCCAGATAATATTTAAAAATAACCCACAAACATATAACGATGAATTTTTCTACATCACCCTTAATTTTAAGGAAGTGCTTTCAATTAGTTTCGATCACAAGTCTTTGGCTGTAAATATAAAAAAAGTTAATCTCAATTTTAAGGAAATAACGTAAGTACATGCAACTACAAAAATATTACTTCACTTTGATTTTTTATTTTTTTTTGCTACAAAAAAAAAAAGACAATTTCGTACAAATTTTCAATAAATTATTTAAAGAAAACATTGCTTTTGGTTAATATTTTCTTACGAATATATCAGTAATTGTCTCCTTCATCAAGAAACATCGTGCTCTAGAAGAAAAAAAGTCAGATTGTGATGTCGGAAAACAATACTCCTTAAGTTCCCAAATTGCGTTTGTGCTTCGTATCCTCTTCCTACTCCTGATGTCTAATCTCTGTGTGTGGCGGCGGTTGTGTTGTGGGGTGTGCCGGTTCATTAATACCAATTCCGTCCTGTAACTTTTTCACTTTTTTATTTTGATCTCATAATTATTTATCTTTTTAATTTAGTCCATAACAATTCAATTTATCCAAATCAATCCCAAATGACCAAAAAATAGTAGCACGAGACTGGCAGGTGAATAAAAAGATAATTATTAATGTAATTTTCGGTCATTTAGGACGAATCTAGATAAATTTGAATTGTAATTGGACTAAATTGAAAAATTAAATAATTAAGGGACCAAAATAAAAAAAGTCAAAAAGTTATAGGATGAAAATGATATTAATCTCTGGTACAAATTCTATTTTTCACACGTGGCACAATAACTCAGTAAATTCTCCAATATATTAAATTTAAATTTAATTTAATTTTCAAATAATAATTTTGTAATAAAAAAAATTAAAACATAATTTTAAAATTAAAACTTAAAACATAAAACTCTAGACAGTAGCCGGAGATGCCCAACTTCTTCAAATCGCTCTCTAATTGTGACAACAATTTGGGTGAAAATAGAACAATAGAGATCAAGAAATTTACAGATTGTTATTTAAATTTTAATTTTAATTTTGTGTTTTTTCAATTTTTTACTGCTAAAGTATTACTTAAAAATTAAATTTATTTATAAGAAAAATTTACTAAGTCAGCTTGCTTAGGTATAAACAATGATAGAAAAATAAATGATTTATGCATAATATGAGGCTAATATTAGAAAAGTATATAATCATAAGAGTACCAAAATGAAACTATATATAATACTCAAACTAGAATTTCATGCATTAAAATATTAAAAGTCTAATTCAATAACTTTAATTAATTAAATTTAAACAAAGTACTACACTCTATAAAATACAATTAATAACAATTATTTCTGAATAAAATAATAATGTCAAATATGGCATGGTAACATGGCAGTTGAAATGTGCCAATCACATGATCTTATAAATCTGCTGATGAACATTTAAGATTCATTTCGATTCTATCTTACAAAAGATGAAAGTGACAATTATTTTAAATTCAACCAAACTCAGTTTAATTTCGAAGGAATTGGCTGAATGGCTATTTCCATGAGAGTTTGCTCGTCGATGTTGAATATATACGAATACAAAGTGAAAAAAATTGTATTAATATATTATTGTATATACATTTTGATGATAGCAAAATATAGAATTGCATATTTGGAAACTAAAATTTCTTGTTAAAAGATGAAAAAAGTTAGGAAAGTTACCGTATGCAAGAGAAGTCTACAACTGTAGAGTTGATAAACTTACAGCTGATCATTACCTTATAGCTGCAAAATGTTCCTACATATGAAGAGTAACCTACTGGAGCAAAGCTACAGTTCAAAGGATGTACCTACAACTAACCAAGACCGTTAGTGAATCAAGTACAAGATTAACAAATAGAGATGCTAGAAGACCTTTATAACTCAGATTAGTGAATCATTAACTTGCACTCACTAGAGAGCACATAAGGATAATTTATTAAAGATTCTAAAGACTTAATGAAGATCATTTTCAAATTCAGAATGAAGACGAATAGTACACCTAGTACTATATAAAGTGGAAGAGGAGGACCAATTCACACATGTGAGAGTTTATAGAGAGTAAGGGCAGTCTTATCCTGAATTCAAAATTTTTAATTTTCCAATGGATAAGTCACACATTTTTCTCTATAAATAGAAGAAGATTTTAGAAGAGTGAACAATAACAACTCGAGCATTCAAGCATTCAGCCCTGAGCAAACCTACAGCTAGCAAAATATTCCGAGAGCTTTTTTAGAGATATTTTTCTTTCTGATTCATAGGCCAGTTGGTTAGGATTTTCTTACTGAAGAATCACATTTCTGTTGTTGTTCTCTCACATATTTTTCATTTGTAATATCAACTTAGTGTAGATTTCTCTTTGTGAGGTAAAAGACTCTTAGTGAGTCAGTTGTATTGTTAGTGAATAGGACAAATGTTTTACCTATATTAGTGATCTGAGTGAGAGTTATTTCTGAGGGGGAAAATACTTGTACAATTCGAAGTGATCATCTTAGTGAATTTGGCACCTAAGTGATGTAACAGTGGACGTAGGATGACTTTTTTTTTATTTTGTCTTAGAACTACTATAAATTTGCTTGTGTTATTTACTTATTTTCTATTATATTTCATATTTAGTGTATTTCCTTTATAGTTACATGCATCATTGTTTTTAAGTCTACAAAACTTGCTTAAATTGAACCTAGAATCTACAGCTGTAGACTTGCTAGTCACTCAGCTGTAAAATCCTTTATTTATATTGGTTTTTCATTAACACACACTTATTTCCGTTGCATAAGAAATTTTTCAATACATTTTCAAAGTGTGAAAAAGAACTCTGAAAAGATATCTACAAGTTGCTTTTATTTTCCTTTATTTTGAAAAATCTTGCTGCTGTAAACTCTCTAGTTTACAACTGTAACCTTTGTGGTTCAAAACCTTGTAGATCATTTTCAAAACTTTATGCACTAAGAAGGTTTTAGTATCCTTGACTTTAAAAGTTTGAAAATTATTTTTGAAGGTCTATTCACCCCCCTCTAGACCTTCATCACATAAGGGACCAACAAGTGGTATCAGAGCAGTTAGTTTGCCACTGATTTGATCAGTACCTAGCTAGATCTTTTTTTTTTTTGGAAAAAATAACACACATGCATACTTGCATGGCTCCTAAAATGGTGAACTCAAAGGTTCCTATGTTCTCAGCGGTAGACTATGATGAGTAGAAGATAAGGATGCAAGCACACCTTTCACCAATCAATGATGAGATGTGGTCAATTAAAGACTTATTCTCATTCAGAAAGTAAACACTGTTGCTGATCAGCCTAGTGGACTAGCTCAAATTATTCCCAAACCAAGAAAAGAACTGACTGAGGATGATAAGAGAAGATCAAACCTTGATAATGTTGCAAAGAACACTATTTATCATTCACTAAATAAAATTGTGTTCAACAAGTTCAAGTTCTGCAAAACTGCAAAGAGAATATGGAAAAAGTTGGAAATTATTTATGAAGGAACTAACCAAATCGGAGATAACAAACTCATGATTGCAGTTCAAAAGTTTGAGAACTTCAAGATGAAATCTAGAGAAGTTCTTGACAAGTTTGAGTCAAAATTCATTGAGATACTCAATGAGCTTGAATCACTTGGAAAAGAATACTCACAGAGAGAAATGAACATGAAAGTTCTAAAAGCTTTACCCTCTGAATGAGACATGAAGATTGATGTCATTAGAGAATCAAAGGATTTATTTAAGATATCCACCTTTGAACTCTTTTCAGAGTTGAAAGCTTATGACTTTGACATACGTAGGAGAAATGAACCAGACACTGCAAAGGCTACAACTCTTGTAGCTGATAACCTTGCAGTTGCAGGTTCTGATAAAGAAGACTCGACTCTTTTCATAAAGCAACTCGAGAAGTTTGGAAGATGGTCAAGAACTAAGACGAATCAGTCTACACCAAGGGAAGAAGGTGAGTTTATTAAACCAAGTGGAACTAACTCATCTTTTTATGCTACAACTGCAGGAAACATGGATATTATATCAAAGACTTTCCATACGTAAAGGCAGAAAAGATGGCCACAAAAGATAGAAAGAAGAAGTTTGACAAGGAGAGAATTAGAGCACTTCTTTCAGAGTTTGATAAAAACCAGCAAGAAGGTCTCTCTTCTTCTCAAAAGTAAACTATAGAGTTGGATGATAGTGAGTAAACTGTAGAGTTGGATGATAGTGAGTAAACTTACTCAGGTGAGGAGAATGAAGCTCTTATCTGTCTAATGACTAGAGATGAAAATGTATTCTCATCATCTATTTATAGATCGGACAAGGATCTTCCCAGTGAGATGATTGATGCAATCCGGAGGATATAAGAGGAAGCTAAGAACTTCAAGGAGGAAAATGAGGTTTTAAAAAGAGACAATCAAATCATAAGAAAAAACATGAAGTGCTCTACTTGCATGAGTAGAAGATGCAAAGAAGCAGCTAATGATCCTACAAGAACTCAAAGAAGGGTTCAGCTATTTGAAAAATAACAATGAAGAACTTTTTCTTGAAGCTAGCTGCAGAAATGCAGATTGTGTGGAGTTACAAGAAGAGATCAAACTAAGAGATGTGAGGATAGTTGATCTTGAAGAAAGAAACTATAATCTTCAAAAAAAGTTTGACTGCTTTGGAAAAACATCAAAGCAATTGAGGAAAATAATGTCTCAACAAAGACATACAAGTGACTTAACTGGATTAGGACAGAATCCTTGTAATTAGATGGCTCACCTGCAGAGTACTATTCAAAGAAATGAACCTGAGAGGAAGTTTATCAAGAATCCTGAACAAGATGAAGCAGCTGTAAATTCAAAACTACAGCTGGATGGGGTCAATCTCAAAAACTTGTTCAAAAGTTTATCACAAGAGAATTAACAGAAGATCAATGAGATCAGCTATGCTCTTCCTAAAGAGATAACTAACAAGATACGACCATAACCTTGAAGACAATAGTATAGTCCAAACAAACTCTACAGCCAGAAGTTAGAATTGTAAAGAACACTAGCTTTGAGAAAACTCAACTTCAATGTGTTTTGGAATGGAAAAGAGAAAGTGACTAATTTATCTCCCTCACCAAGTTTCTACAAAGGAGGATCAAACAAAGTATGTAGAAAGTCTATAGTTACTAAGAAAGCTTAGATTGCAAAGAGTATCACTGAAGGAGTCCTAAGCTTATGGAATCCTAAGAAATAATTCATTTCATTTTGCAGGGAAAAATTACAACCACTAAAAAGGAGATTTGGTACATAGATAGTGGTTGTGCAAGACACATGACAGGAGATAAGAGTTTATTAAAAAATATTAGATAACACAAAGGCCCTAAAGTAGTTTTTGGAGATAATACTAGTGGAACTGCTAAAGGAACTGAAAGCTTGTTTAAAAGAAATGTGCAGATAAATGATGTTTATCTAGTGGAAGGATTGAAGCATAATCTACTAAGTGAGTCAATTTTGTGACTAAGGCTCAATCTGGTGATAAGGGTCAGTCAAGAGCTGCTTCAGGAAGCAACTCAAAGGTGGTGTTTGTTAAGGCCCAGTCTGGTGATAAGGGAAAATGGATTGCTCACCAGGCAAGTGGCCCAGAGAAAGGAAAGAATCCCGCTGAACCTGTTAGGCAACTGGCTGAGACATCGAGGCCAAAACCTCAGGAAAAGGATCAGGTGTCTCATCAGGTGCCGAGGAACTCAGGCCGGGGTAGGCCTCAGGCTCAACCTAGGAATACTCAGGTCAGAGGACCTCAGGCAAGGCACATGACCTATCAGGGGCGACCAACTCCTAAAAAGAGAAGGCCAAACTGGGTAGTTCTTGAAGGACTCAGGAATCCTGAATTCCATAACTCACGACTAAGATCTCAAGTGCCTGGTGGTCAGAGGAATGGAGGCCTTTCCTATCAGGCACCAAGACCCACTGCACCCAGGCCAAAGAGGAACAGGAGGCCATCCCTCAAGAGAAAATCCAGGGCCCCTTTGACTCAGGCTGACACTCATACATCCTAAACTTCCAAGGCACCCAGGAATAAGAGAATGTTGTATGTTGATGTTTTAGGGAGACAAGTCTACACTCCTGACGCAGGCAGAATTGTCACGAAAATTTGAATCCCTAAGGGTACAACTAACACTATAGGACCTAACACAATATGAATACCTGAAGCCTGATTCTTTTTAGGTGACTGCAGGCTATAATAAGGAGAAGGAGGATCCAAAGAAGGCGATTTGGTACTTAGATTCTGGATGCTCAAGGCACATGACTGGCTTCAGAGATCTCCTTCAGGATTATGTAGCTTAGGGAAGCCCACAGGTAAGCTTTGGTACTTTGGTTGTTGGCTCAGTGCGTGTGCACGATGTATATTATATGGAAGGTCTTAGATATAATTTGCTCTCTGTCAATCAGTTTTGTGATAGAGGTTTTTCTGTAGAATTCTCATCTAATATCTTACTTGTTAAGGACAAAACTATATTGTAGGTTTTATTTTCAGGAACTAGGAGAGGCAATGTATATTTTACTAATTTTAAGAGCAGCTCTCCCAAGACCTGCCTAATTAGTAAAAGTTCTTCGGAACTTAATTGGTTATGGCATAAGCGCCTGAACCATTTGAACTTCAAGATTATTAATAAAATCTCACGACTTTCTCTTGTTGAAGGTTTACATAATGATGTTTTTAGCAAGGACCATGTGAAGGCAAGCAGACTAAAACTTTATTTAAGGAAAATGAAGTCTTCTCTATTGACAAAGTACTTCAGCTTCTGCACATGGATTTGTTTGGTCCCATTATCCCTGAGAGTATAAAAGGTAGAAAATATACCCTTGTTGTTATTGAAGATTATTCTAGGTACACATGGGTGATTTTCTTGTTAAACAAGAAGGAAACACAAGTGAAGCTTCCTGAGTTACTCAGGAAAATGAGTACTGGACAGGGTCAAAGCATAGTGAAGATTAGATCGGATAAGGGGACTGGATTTGTTAACTCCTATATATCTTATTATTGTGTTGTCAATGGTATTGCTCATTAAACTTCTGCATCTAGAACTCCTCAGCATAATTGAGTTGCTGAAAGAAGAAATCGGACCCTAAAGGAAGCTGCAAGGACTATGCTGGCGGAGTCAAGACTGCCCAAGAAATATTGGGCTGAGGCAATCAACACTGCATGCTATACTTATAATTGCTCCATGCTGAACAAACAACATGCAATATTATTGTATATAGATTTTGATGATAGCAAAATATAGAATTGCATATTTGGAAACCAAAATTTCAGGTTAAAAGATGAATAAGTTAGGAAAGTTACAGTATGCAAGGGAAGTCTACAACTGTAGAGTTGATGAATTTAGTTGGTAAGTTTCTACAGCTGTTTCTAACATGTAATTAATTATGTATGCAGATAGAAACGCTCGTAAGAAGCATATCGATCACCATGGGAGGATATATACATTGAGGATGAAAGAACTTACAACATCAATCTCACCTCCCCTTCTGCTTTTCAATCCACAATCGTATTTTATTGTAATTTACTCTTTATGTTTGCGGTTTTTCATTATGTATGTGGCGTGTTAATCGTCAATTGTATCGTTTGAACAATAATAATTGGGGATTTATATTTTAATTTTTCTTTATTATTCGTCACTAGTTAATTTTATTTATTTTATAGCCAGATAATATTTATATATATTTAAAAGTAAACCACAGATATATATTGATGAATTTCTCTACATCACCCTTCGAGGGGGTGCTCTCAGTTGGGTTCGATCATAAGTCTTGGCTGTGAATATAAAAAAAGTACGTCTCAACTAAAATCTCGATCGAACTTGATTTGAAGATGATGAATCAGTTTTATGTAATAGAATAGAAAATGTAAAAAAATTTAAAGAAAAAGGTAAGTACTTAACTACAAAAATATTACTTCACTTGATTTTTTATTTTTATTTTTTTGCTGCAAAGAAAAAGGGACAATTTCGTACAAATTTTATATAAATTATTTAAAGAAAACATTGACTTGGTAATTCTCTACACTAATTGTCTCCTTTATCAAGAAACAATCTTCCAAATGGGAATTAAATCCAGTCTCCTTTATCCAAAAGAATTGAGTTTCCACGCTCTAAAAGAAGATTTATAAAAGAGAAAATTGTTAAAATTTCCGCTATTTATAAACTAGAATTTTAGGATACGACAATTTGGTGGGCATAAGATTTAAAGAAATTTTATAGAAAAATAGAACTTGACAAAGTGTTATGGGGTATTAATAAATATAAATTAACTAATTATTTATGAGTGTCATTTATTTTTAGGATAAAATGCAAAAATGGTCCTATGAGAATTTGTGTTCATAAATTTGGTCTTTTTTTAAACATAAATGGTCTCGTTAAAATAATGGATTAACGTGGGACCAAATCTGTTGAGTACAAATTCTCAAGGGACTATATGTGCAATTTTTTCCTATGAGTGGAACTAAATATGCTTAAAAAAGAATCATAAAGAATGTAGGATCAAATTTGTTGGGTATAAATTTTCATGGGACCAAAAGTGCAATTTAATCTTGGGTGATTTACAAATACGTTCGAAAAAGTTACTATATTTATAAATAGGTTCACAATATTTGCACAGAAGCACATTTTCTTTCTGCGCACAAGCATATTTTTTTTCTGCATATCATCTATTTGTAAATATAGTGACTTTTTTGAACCTATATGTAAATCACTAAAAACTCTTTATTTTCATAAAATATATAAAAATTAAATTTGTAGAGCCAAAAAGAAGTGGAAACAGATTTGGTGGATGAAAGGGTGACTTATATATATATATATATATATTCATAAGTTACATTATTCTAATTAATGTTAGTACGTAAGATAATATATGTTATTATTAACAAGATAATTAAGCAACCTTTGTGAATTATATTTGTAACGACTAAGTCATCCTTATCTCCTATATAAGGAATTAAGCAGCTTCTTCAAAACCATCCTTCACTCAATTATAACATCTAATATACCTATATATTCTTATTTCTTTCTTACTCCATCTACAATGTTTACTTACGGCTATGTTCCAAATGTTTACTTAATCCATCCACTAAAGTAATTATATGTTCTTACCTTCCATTCTCATCAACTCTTTTTCACCTCATGATCATTTTTACTTTGATTAGTTTCTGCAGCTGCAGCTTCTAACATGTATTTAATTATATATGCAGATGGAAACGCTCGTAAGAAGCATATCGATCACCTCGGGAGGATATATATTGAGGATGGAACAACTTACAACATCATTTCCACCTGTCCCTCCTTGGTGATGCCGTTTTTCAATCCCCAATAGTATTTTTATTATGTCTTTTGTTGAGTCAACAATGATTGTTTGAAATCAATTGGAATGAAGAAATTGAAGAACACCAAGATTTACGTGGTTCGATCAGAAATTATCTACGTCCACGGATGAGGGCACCTTTCTCACTAATCAATGGAAGATAATACAGATTACAAGTATTTGATCTCACTGAGTATATGATCGTTCTATTATCTCTCTATACATATGTGCGTATATATATAGGAGTATGGAATCCCTAATTAATGCTAGTGATCGTAACCACCTAACAAGAAAACTGCTACAGTTGCAACCGAAAATGAGTAACTGTCAGAGCCCAACGATTTTCAGTTTTGATTCTGTTAAACTGATCAATCGTTGTCCAATTTGGAAGTTTAAACTGCTTCGTAACTGATCCTGAGTTAGTTCCTGACTTCGGAGTCAGTATGCTCCTTTCTTGTCTTGTCTGCTGATATGATATGTCCTCAGCTGAGTCTGAGTACTCAGCTGATATCATCAGTAGACCTTTTGTCCTGATCTGACCAGCTGACCTGACCATACCATCCTGACTGACCATCATCCTGACCACCATCAGCTGACCTCCTCAGCTGACCACCATCAGCTGACCTCCTCAGCTGACTCCGCTGATATCCCAGATGACTTTCAGTAGACTTCTCAAACTATCTCAGCTGACCTTATCAGATGACTAACCATCAGCAGACCTATCAACTGACTTCCTCAGCTGATAGTATAATGTTCAGTTAATCAGCAGTACTTGCTCATCTGATCTTAATTTCATTTTCTTTGCACCCATAACAATTCTCCACCTCAAAGTAAGTGAGATGCCTCCACCTAACCTTCACATCACAGTAGTATTAAGGCACATCCCATGACTGTACCTTAACCAGCTCCAAACAGTAGTTGAACTTAGAACTTGGTATGATTTTAGTCAGCATATCAGCAGCATTGTCATCAGTAGAAACTTTCTGTATTGTGATCACCTTCTTTTCCACCACATCCCTCACAAAGTGAAGCCTCACATCAATATGTTTAGATCTTTCATGAAAGACCTGATGCTTGACTAAGTGAATGGCACTCTGATTATCACATTGCACAGTAACTTCATCTTGCCTGATTCCAAATTCCCTGATAATGCCCTTCAGCCACATAGCCTCCTTTACTGCTTCTGTCACTGCGATGTACTCAGCTTCAGTGGTTGATAGTGTAACCACTGACTGTAATGCAGCCCTCCAACTGATGGCTGTACCATATAGTGTAAACACATATCCAGTCAGAGACTTTCTTGTATCTATGCTTCCAGCATAGTCAGAATCTACAAAACCTTGTAGAGGTTGCTTGTCCTCCTGAGTCTTCTCAAATAATAATCTCAGATGTGCTGAACCTTTCAGATATCTCATTATCCACTTGAAAGCTTCCCAATGTGCCTTTCCAGGATTAGCCATAAACCTGCTGACCAAGCTCACTGCATGAGCAATATCAGGTCTGCTACAAACCATGGCATACATTATGCTTCCAACTCCATTTGAATAAGGTATCTTGTTCATCTGAGACTTCTCATGATTACTCTTGGGACATTGATCAGCTGACAATTTGAAATGTTGTCCAAGAGGAGTAGAGACTGATCTTGACTCATGCATATTGAATCTTCTCAAGATTTTTAGTATGTAATCCTGCTGAGTCAAGAACATCCTTCCAGCTGACTTGTTCCTGATAATATCTATACCCAGAATTCTCTTTGCACTTCCAAGGTCTTTCATGTCAAAGGTTGAACTGAGCTTATCCTTCAGTTTCTGAATTCTTCCAAGGCTTTTGCTAGCAATTAACATATCATCCACATAGAGTAATAGATATGTCAGTACCTCTGAGCCTTGCTTTTCCAAATACACACAACTATCATACTTGCATCTGCTGAAGCCTATTGACACCATGAAGCTATCAAACCTTTTATACCACTTCATTGGGCTTTCCTTAAGTCCATACAAAGACTTCTTCAGCAAACATACCTTTTCTTCATTTTCTGATAGTATGAACCCCTCAGGCTGCTGCATATAAATGGTTTCTTCAAGCTCTCCATGTAGGAATGCAGTTTTGACATCCAGCTGTTGTAACTCCAGTCCATCCTGATTCACCTTAGACAATAAGATCCTTATTGAGCAGTGCTTCACAACTGGTGAGAATACTTCATTGAAGTCTATTCCTTCTCTCTGAGTAAATCCTCTTGCAACTAGCCTTGCCTTGTATCTGATCAGCTCCTGTCCATCTGATCCAATTTCAGGCTTTTTCTTGTATATCCATCTTGAGCTGACAACCTTCTGCCCTTTTGTTCTATTCACAAGAACCCATGTGTTGTTCTTTTCAAGTGAATTTAACTCCTCTTTCATGGCTGAAATCCACTGATCTTTATCTTTCCTTGTCACTGCATCAGTATAAGTCTGAGGTTCCTGATACTCTACTTCTTCTGCTACTGATAAGGCATATGAGATCATGTCAGCCTGTCCAAACCTGATTGGTGGATGAATACTTCTCCTATGTCTATCTCTAGCTAGACTGTAGTTTCTCAGATCTTGACTCTCCTCATCTGAATTTTCAGTTTGATCTTCAGAATCACTGTCTGCTGATGCACTCAGCTGATCTTCTTGTGGGTTCCTAATATCAGAGTTGTCCTGAGTCTGATCTTCATTCGGAATCCTGGTTGTATGCTCCACCTGAACTGGTGTATGTCTGATTATGGGGTTGTCCTCAGCACCCTGAGAACTTTCAGATGTACCATATCCCATGACTTTCTCATTGAAAGTCACATCTCTGCTGATAATGCACTTCTTGTGTCCAGCTTCAAGGCACCACAATCTATAACCCTTGACACCTTTTGGATATCCCAGGAAGATGCACCTCAGAGCCCTTGGTTCCAGCTTATCCTGCCTTATGTATGCAAAGGCTAAGCAACCAAATACCTTCAGATTATTGTAATCTAACAACCTACCATACCAAAGCTCATCTGGGGTTTTGAACTCAATAGCAGATGAGGGTGTCTTGTTTATCAAATAACAAGCAGTATTGACTGCCTCTCCCCAGAATACTTTAGGTAGTTTAGCATCTGACAGCATGCACCTGACCTCTCCAAAATAGTCATGTTCATCCTCTCAGCAAGCCCATTCTGTTGAGGGTTTGCTGGAACAGTCTTGTGTCTTGTTATGCCTCTTTCCTTGCAGAAATTTTCAAATTCTTCTGACACATACTCAAGTCCATTGTCAGTCCTGAGATATTTTATGGATCTGCCCCTTTTGTTTTCTTGTTCAAGGAGCCATTCCCTGAACTTTCCAAAAGCTTCACTCTTCTGCTTCAGGATGATCACCCATACCTTTCTGCTGAAATCATCTATGATGGTCATGAAGTACTTTCCACCTCCATGAGTCTCAGTTCTTGATGGCCCCCAGATGTCAGAGTGTACATAGTCCAGAGGAGCATCAGTATGATGTTTCCCCTTTGCATATGAGTGTTTCTTGGATTTTCCCAACACACAGTGATCACAGAAATCCAATTTGATTGTCCTTGAATCCCCAAATGCCTTCTGCTTGGAGAGTTCATTCAGTCCTCTTTCACCAATGTGCCCTAACCTCTTGTGCCACAAGATAGCATCAGAACTGCCCATAACTGCATTCACTGATCCGGCAGCTGAGTTACCCATCAGAATGTACAAGCCATTTACCTTCTTGCCCTTCATCACAATGTTGTTATCCTTGGTTATCAATATGAATCCATTCTTTGTATTGAATTCATATCCCAAAACATTAAGTGATCCAAGAGAAATAAGATTTCTCTTCAGCTCAGGTACAAACCTGACATCTTGTAGTATCCTCTCAGCACCATCATGCAGCCTCAACTTTATTGAGTCAGAGCCTCTGACCTTGCACATCTGATCATTCCCCAAGAGAACTGATCCACCATCAAATTTCTTAAGATCCCTGAATAAATTTTCATTGGGACACATATGAAATGAGCACCCAGAATCCAACACCCAATCTTCACTCAGCTTGACATCAGTAACAGCCAAGACCTCAGCACTATCATATCCTTCCTGAGTAGCAATTGTGACATCTGCCTTCTGATCCTCTTCTTGCTTCCTGGATTTGTCAGGACAATTCTTCTTGAGATGTCCCACCTTCTGACATGAGAAACATTTTCTCATTTCCACAAATTTTCCAGATTCAGGGCCTTTACCATTCTTCTTCTTCTTTCCCTGAAACGGTTTCTTCCCTTTCTTGAATTTGATATTCAGTCCTTCACCTTGATTTGTGTTCTTCCTTTCAGATTGCATTTGAAGCGCCTTAGTTTTCAATGCATTCTGAATATCATCAGGGACATCTTCTCTTGCCTTCCAAATAACATAGCATCCTTGAAATTCTCCAAGGATTTTGGTAGAGAGTTCAGTAACATCAGGACTTTATCCTCATCTTCAATCTTGACTTCAAGATTCTCCAAATCATCCACTGCTTTATTGAATTCTTCAAGTTGTTCAACAAGATCCCTATCTTCAGTCATCTTGAATGAATGAAGCCTCTACTTCATAAACAACTTATTGGTAACCGACTTCGTTTGATACACCTGTTCCAGCTTATTCCACACATCAATGGCAGTCTTCTCCTTATACACCTCCCTCAGAGGTTTGTCTCCCAAGCACAAAATGATTGTGCTATGAGCCTTGTCCAGAATCTCCTGCTTCTTTGCAGGTTCTGATGCGGATGATGATGGCCACTGATTCGCTGGTTTCAGAGCATTTGATAATCCATGGTGTGTGAGGAGAGCTTTCATCTTCACCTTCCACAAACCAAAATCATTCGCTCCTGTGAATTTCTCAAACTCCATCTTCGTAGAAGCCATAGCAGTTGATTTCACCAACAATCTTCAATTCCCACAGACGGCGCCAATTGTTGAGTCAAAAATGATTGTTTGAAATCAATTGGAATGAAGAAATTAAAGAACACCAAGATTTATGTGGTTCGATCAGAAATGATCTACGTCCACGGATGAGGGCACCTTTCTCACTAATCGATGGAAGATAATACAGATTACAAGTATTTGATCTCACTGAGTATATGATCGTTCTATTATCTCTCTATACATATGTGCGTATATATATAGGAGTATGGAATCTCTAATTAATGCTAGTGATCGTAACCACCTAACAAGAAAACTGCTACAGTTGCAACCGAAAATGAGTAACTGTCAGAGCCCAACGATTTTCAGTTTTGATTCTGTTAAACTGATCAATCGTTGTCCAATTTGGAAGTTTAAACTGCTTCGTAACTGATCCTGAGTTAGTTCCTGACTTCGGAGTCAGTATGCTCCTTTCTTGTCTTGTCTGCTGATATGATATGTCATCAGCTGAGTCTGAGTACTCAGCTGATATCATCAGTAGACCTTTTGTCCTGATCTGACCAGCTGACCTGACCATACCATCCTGACTGACCATCATCCTGACCACCATCAGCTGACCTCCTCAGCTGACCACCATCAGCTGACCTCCTCAGCTGACTCCGCTGATATCCCAGATGACTTTCAGTAGACTTCTCAAACTATCTCAGCTGACCTTATCAGATGACTAACCATCAGCAGACCTATCAGCTGACTTCCTCAGCTGATAGTATAATGTTCAGTTAATCAGCAGTACTTTCTCATCTTATCTTAATTTCACTTTCTTTGCACCCATAACATCTTTAGTTGTAATTTGATTTCTCGTGTTCTTTGGTGTGTTTGTCTTCATGCTTGTGGCGTGCTCATCGTCAATTGTATCGTTTAAACAATAATAAATGGGGATTTAAGTACATATTCCGTTCGTGTTTCTTATTTTCTCATTCGTTTAATTTTAATTATTTTCTTCGTAGATATTATATTTAAAAATAACCCACAAACATAGTAATGAATTTCTCTACTTAATCTTTTCAGGAAGGTGCTTCCAACTGGTTCACACGTTTTTTGCTATGATTATATAAAGTTTAATTACTCTTTTAACAGATGTAACTTGGTTTGGAAATGTTAAATTAATTCCATAGAATATGAAATTTATTAAGTATATAAGTTTTAAGAGAAAAATGTAAATAAAACCAAAAAAATATTATTTTACTTAAAAATTTTCTATTACAAAAAAAAAAGACTATTTCATACTTCCTCTGTTCCTCTTCAAGTTTTTCTTTAAGAAAGTATATTTATTTATTATTATATGGTGGGGTCATATATTGACTTTTGTATAAAATAATAGAAAATTGTAAAAAAGTAATGGAGAGTTGTGAAAAGGGAAATTTGTTTATTAATATATGAAATAGTGTTGTTTCTTTTTATGGAATGAGAAACTTATTGTGGAACATAAACAAAAAAAGTGAAAAACTTATAGTGGAACGTAGGGAGTACAAAATTTACATGGACGGAAAATATTCTAATCCGAAATAGTATCTTTATCGACTAATTATTCGAAAAAGTTTACTTCGAATACTTGCCTTCAACATCAATTTAGAATTCCAACTATTATAAACTCCGCATGAAAAATTCATAAGATAGTCGGTGTACTGGCGGAAATACAAATTGGTTCCCGCAATACATCATTTCAAAATAAAGACTAAAATATTCTTTTATTCTATTAACCGTTCAGTTGTTCGTTGATGATTGTAAACAGATGAAATTTTTACTCAATTAAATAATGACACATGTATATATGATATAAATATCAAAATATTTAATTTAAAGGATTTAAAAAATTAATTCTCAAATTAAATAGTCAAAATGATATTTATTGTACACGGTACAAGTCGTTATTAAATTAAGAGTCTCCCCGTACTCGTACACGGCAATAAATGTCTGATTTGCTGCATTTATTCGAGACCATAAATGTTTCTATAAATAAAGAAGATGACGGAAATCAATAAACCTAAATTTGATAGATTCATTAATGTTGTCAATCAAATCGACATCAGTCAACCAGAGTGTGTCACGTGTCAGTGAAAGAAAGGAAGGTCTTCACCTTCGAACCCTATAAATAGGGGTCATTTCTTCATTCAAACGTGGTCCACACCCAACGAACAACGAAGACTCCGAAGACGAAGGAGCAGTAGCAACATCCCCTCGACGAGCAAACTCCGAGTTAAGAAGATCTAATGATCCCATTCTTTGAAGATTCAAGTCGTTATTCAACAAATCTGAAGTCTTTCTTGTAGATTCAACTGTTTTTTCATCAAATCCGTCCACAAACACCGCTTGATCCAAGATCAATGGGTCAAATCCCTCCAATTAGACATTTTTCTTGAAAAACACCTTGAAGATCAACAAGCGTTCTTCGTCGTCTTCAACCGCTTTTTTGCCAAATTCATCCAGAAACATCCTTCAATCAGAAATAAGGAGCTATATCCCTTTGATCAAACGTTTTTCACCCAAGAACACTTCGAAGACTTCAAGTGTTCTTCGCCGTCTTCAAACATTTTTTGCCAAGTTCAACCACAAAATCACATCGATCTAGGAACAAGGGACTAAATCCCCCTAATCAAGTGTTTCCAACTCAAATCCAGACTTGAAGATCTGAAGATCGTTCATTGCGAAATTCAAGATGTTCTTCACTAAAATCTTCAAAGACAACTTTCAATCCAAAATAAGACTTCAATGTCCTTAGATAAGCGTTACAAGTCAAATCCAAGTCAAAGCCCAGTTAAAATAAAGTCAAAGTTAGAAGAGAATCAGAGAATCATAGTTAGAGAGAACCCATTCAATTTAAAATATACTTGTAAATCAATTTGTGTTAATAAATTTTATATTCACAAGAATTGTTATTACAATGATAACATTAAGAAAAACATAATTTGAAAATAAATTCTACTATGTTTCTCTATTCTATTAAGGACCAAAAGTTCATCGATAATAACATCCGAAAAAGTTATACTATTATAGAGGAGTGACTTGAATCGATATTTTGCAATTTAAAAATGCTAACATTTCCCTCAAGAGAAGGAATCGTGTTGTACAGTTAAGTATATCAATAAAGTAACAATTAATTTGTGGGAGGTAAATTACAATAGTGTTTAATGTGTATGTTTCAATGAAGAAAAATAAATCAAGAACAAATATGTAGAGTAAATATAATGCGAGAAAACTTTCGTGTGAAAGTGTGGAGATGAAAATATACTTCAAATATAATTCACTAGACATCTCCTATTCATAGGTAGTTCAACCAATATGTTATATATTTTAATTTACTTATATAGAGTCCCCGCTTAATTATATTATTACTTCATAGACAAAATAATTATGTTATTGCCCCTATCATCATTCCATAAAGTTGAGTCCCCCCAAAATCTTCACTTTATTTCTCAACACGAATTATTTTTTCTAAAAAGGTGAATTAACTATTCTGTTCAATAAAGTTAAATATATCAATAAAGTAATTATTAATTTATGGGAGGTAAGCTTAGGAATAATTACTTAGGATAATGTTTAACGTGTATGTTTCAATGAAGAAAAATAAATAAATAACAAATACAAACAATCAACCTATGCTTGATACTAGCAATTACTATGTAGAGTAAATAGAATGCGAGAAAACTTTCGTGTGAAAGTGTGGAGATGAAAATATACTTCAAATATCATTTATTGGTCCCAAAGATAGTTTTTAAGGAAACACTTAACTAAGTCTATAAGTGAGGTTGAATAGATTTGGGAGAATTTAAAACCTTTTCGATTTTGGTCTTTTAAAAAAATCAGCAGACTTCAAAGGTCATCTGGTTTGGATGAAATAGTGCGCTGTTGAGTTTTAAGTGCAGAAACGTTTTATTTTGAAAATCCATTAGAGCGATTGTGCACAAATAATGAAAGACAGAAAGAAAAGAGCAAAGACTCACAATTTATAGTGGTTCGGATATGAATATCCTAATCCACTCTCCACAAACCAATTTGGTGTTGTGGGTCTCTCCACTATCTTCCTTTCTTTCTCACTCACTTCCTTGAAAGTACTACCCTCTACAATCGTCAATGCTTGAATTGCAACCGACTTACTTAGCTTCTTCAAAGCTTACAATGGATAAGTATGTATAAGTGAGTTTGTGAGTACAGTGAGTATTTTTGGCAGCTTTTCTACTTAGCTTCTTCAAATTCTTCACTGGTACTCCTTTATATAAGGATTGAGTAACTAGCCGTTAGAGTTGACTTGAAATAAAATTCCTATAATATTGGATTCAATCAATCGTTCTGATTGATTGATCCTCTTCTTGATACCCAGAAATCTTCAAAACTCGATCTTCCAATCAATCAAGTTTGTCCCATTTATTTCTAATCTGGAAATCTTCGAGTTGTTGATTTTTCCTTTCATTGAATTCGCTCCTTCTGGGGCATGTTTCAGTGCAAGACATCTCCAACTGATTTGCTCCTTCAACTGGTATATCAGCCTCGTCTGGTATAGCGAACCTCAGCTGACATCAAAGACCTCATCTGATATATGAGATCTTAGCTTGTTTCAAAAGGTATCATTTGGTCAAACTTGACCTCTTCTGGTGTCTCGGTCTTCATCTGATCTAGGTTCTGATCTTGACGGCAACTGACTCTTCAGCTGGTCTCTGACTTCAGCTGGTATCAGCCTCCTCTAGAGTCTGACTAACAAGTACGGCTGGTCCTGTTACATACAGAGTGGTTTATCATATCATCAAAACACTAAACAAAATATCCTAACAAATTCCCCCTTTTTGATGATATTAAAACCCAACTCAGCTGATATCAAAAGATAAACATTTAATATAGTCAAGTAACGGGACAGAAAAGAAGATCTTTATGTAAGAATTAAGATCCCTTAAATAGAATATAAAGGCAACGGACAAATAGAAGTTGTCTCTGAATGTAAACATTTCATTAAGAAGAAAAAAGATTACAAGTAAAAGCAGTTTACCTCTGACTCACCTGGACTATTACAAGAGAGTCTTTCTATCCTCTGCTGGTATTTTCATCCTATCCATAAATTTCTACTCAATGCGTTTCAGTGCTTGCGGAGACTTGTCAGGCAGAGTGCAGAAGAAAGGCACCACCAAATCTTCTTAATGGCCCTCCAATCGGGCTTCCCTCTGGCATGATGAATGACTCTAGCTTGGGCAGCTCTAGATGGGCGTGCCAGTTGACCATCACGCCTGAGATGAACTTAAAGAATTCTGGAAAGCTCCTCCTTAGCTATGTTCTTAACTCTTCATTCCTCTCCCTTTCACCTCCTATCATATCCCGCAAAATGTAGAACTGGATGAATCCTTGTTTCTTGATCTGCCTCCACTCCACAGATGATTTGCTCTTCCGACATGTACGGGACGAACATCTCGACTGGTCCGTCTACCAGGGGATCATTCGGATCAGGGACGAAGGTTGAGGTCTTCTGCCTTCTGCTCTGAGGCACCTTTTTTCCTTCTTTCTTCAACCTCCTGAGGTATCGCCTGTTTAGTTGATCATTCATCTCTCTTTCATGACGCTTGTTTCTCTCCTCATGTGTCTGATGCACTCCCTTCATCTGCAGTTCCTTTACTATCCACAGATCAAGGTCTTCATGCAGCTTTTTCCTCTACTGGTCTCTGCTTTCATAAAATGCAGTATGACATGTTTGCATGTTTCGTCAAATCAAAATAGAAGTGGATCACACATCAGGCAAGAATAAAATTGTTTTTATTCACAAGGAATACCTAAAACATTGATTGTGCTTATATGTGAAAATAACAAAAAAAAATGTTATTTCTCATTACTACATTTGGACAAAAAGCCCCAACATTTACATACATTTTAAGAAAAAAATATGTAACGAATAGAATATTAAAACTGGCATGTAAAACTATATATGAAAATAATAAGATTAATTGATTTGAAAATAAAATATAATATTATATATATTATAAGTTAAGTATAAATTTTAATTTATAGAGTGTGCAAACTTTTTTAGAACAAACGGGAAACAAAAGTAAATAAAGTCTCACCACTGACCACATTTGACAAGCCCACGTAATAAAATTGTCATGCTAAAGCAAAAATTGGAAAACTTATAAAATAATTTACAAAATTGAGATTAATTACAAATTGATTCTACACAGAAAAACATATGCTTATGTGCAGAAAAAATTATATTTCTGGCAAATATTATGACCCAATTTATAAATATAATAATTTTTTTGAACCATTTGCAAATGCCCGCATAATTTTGTAGACTTAATCAGGATAAATAAATGGTGAAAACGTCAATGAATTTGCTTAATTATTTCGGTCCTAAGTACTAATCTAAATCAATACAGGTTCTCGCCATAAAAGAAAGTAAAGTCAAAAGTTGAAATGCAAGAGTAGGCACAAACCATTAAAATCAACAAAAATGTTCTTTACATTGAATGTAAATGTAAGAACAGAAAATTGGCTAATAATTGAGAATATACTCGACTCAAAACTCTAGCTTAAATCTGGAAGACTGACCTGTCACCTAACGCTCCCAAACTTGATCAACAAGATCCAGGTAACTGCAAAGTAGAGGAAGAAATTTAGCAAGAGGCCAACATCAAAGAGGGAGTGTGAGTTACATCATGTAGTAGACAAACAAAATAAAGTTGGGCAAGCCATAGGTGAAACAAAAGGTAATACACTGAAAAGTTAGCATATTTTCTTTTTTAGTTTATCCCATAAAAATTTACACATCGAAAATGGAAATATTCATTCAAATAATCATCCTACGTACTTTACTCATTACACCTTTTCTTAATTTTTGTGCCCAAGAAGTATCACAAACTTTCGAGAGACGGAGATAGTAATATATTGCCATTTCTCCCTATGGTGATAGTAGTACTTCAAGCAGTCCATTAAAAAATCTTACAATTTGATTTGGGTAGGCCACAATAAATGGTAAAATCCTTATTTGTTGTGTTAATTCTCTTTATTCGAATCTTTTTCATGGAATGGGTTGGAGCAGGTGACGATTTAATTCGGGTTAAATGCGGGAAAATAAATGAAGTAGCAAAAGGCATTATTATAGGAATTCAATATCTTACAATAAGCACTTCTCTTTCTTAGTAGCTAGATCAAATGGAGCAATTTGGCAATAAGTTGCATGTGGGCAGGAACCAACTACTAAAGCATTTGATCACAATCTACAATACAGATTCACATAAAGAGTAATTTGGAATAGAGTTGAAATTTACCTCAGATGTTGCTAGGGTACATGAACACCCTTATCCTGGATCCCTGTTTTGCAACAACCACACAACAGAGAAGTATCAGTTTACAGAAAGAAAGAAAGAGTGACCATTCGTGGTAAGATAGGTGACGTCTTAAGACAGCACATTTTGCCTCTAAACAAAACTATGTTTCCAGATCACAAAAGCAGGACAAAGAATAAGGAAGATTGGAAGTCGTGGATTTGAAATTCACCCAAAAGCTAGTTACAACCAGTCTCAAGTTATGTTTGTAAGCTGACAAAGTGATATATCTCAAGTGGTTAGAGCCCCTCTACCTATAACTTAAAGGTTATGTATTCAAGTCATCATTTGCCTAAGCAAAAAGAAAAAAAAATTGAGTTTGTAAGCTGTGATATTTCAAGACCATGAAGAGCTCTCTTTTTCTTTCTCTACCCTTCTCTTCCTCCACCACCACCCCTCTCCCTCTCAACAACAGAAAACAAAAACAGACACATGCAGAAAGGGGAAAGAACTAGTTGAGCTGAAGGTCAGTATAATAAGACTATAACTCGACCACGCCCATCTGCAGCAATATGATCAAAAACAAGTAAAACACAAACCACTTTGTTAAAGGCACGCAGAGGGAGAAATGCGAAACGCAAACAGACAGCATTAATGAAAATAGATGCCCAGGTGCAATGATTTCATCATACATTCTTCTTTAATTGTTAGTTATAAGTTTGTCAGTCAGTGATCTCTCATGATCCTCAATTTTAATCTAGGTTTACTAATTACCCAAATACGAATCGAGCAAATTAACGCAACTCAAATCTAATGATGTCAATACACCATTGAATCAAAAACCGTGAATATAAAACAGTATACCATGGATTTTTGGGGCAAGGTTTGACTTGAATTTAGCACGAACAACACCACTGTTACCGTGGGAGCGCGTTACTTTTCCCCAAATGCAACGGTAGTGAGAGCCGTTTTTCTTAACCTTGGCTTTGTAAATGTACGCCAATCGCTTCCCGCGGTACCATGCCACTTCCTCCTCTGTGTTCACTCCCTCAATCTGTACCAACGACGTATTGGGATACTGATTCGACTTCGACATATCATTCAATCAGTTTAAGCACAAGCCATCTACTGCATTCCATTAGGAAACAATGAACATAATAAAAGAACAGCTCTAGTTCACCTTTTGTATCCAAGAATCGTTCCACGAACATATAATCTATACAAACAAAAATAGAGATCAGATAAAAGAAAATTTTGTAAACGAACTATGCAACACATGTATGAATCAATATGCGTAGAATTTAACCTTACGGGTTCTCCCTGGCGCCCTTTCATTGCTGAATCAGAGAGATTTTAGAATAGAAGCGGGAGACTGAGTTGAGGAACAAAAACCCTAATTCACGAATTTTTGGGGTTTTCCGGGGAGTAATTGTGGGCTTTCATTGTTGGGCCTGGGCCTCTAAAATTCTGAAAGTGAAGTACAGAAATTGGGCCGAAGAGATGGTGGGGTTTTTTGTGGGCCCAGATTATTTGCACTAGCCTTTTTTAAAAATACACTATCCGGATGAATACACTATTTTTTGGAAAATACACTATCCCTTGTTCGGCAATTTCTTTTCGATATTTTTTTCCGAACACAATACAAAAATGAAAAAATGTTTGAAATTTTTTGCTAAAAATTTGTAAAAATTTTCGAAAAGAAAAAAATACCGAACATTTTCAAAGTGTATTTTCCAAATTGAATAGTGTTTATAACCTGGACCCTTTTTGTGAGATTTAATGGGCAGGTTGGGCTTAGCTTAGCATTAAAAGTAAAGTGGGCTTAAAAGATGGGCCGAACAATATGTCCTAGTTTAGCGTACCCTTTTACATTAGGCCCAAGTTATTTGCACCCGTCTCTTTGTTAAAATACACTATTTTCTAGTTAAATTTTTTATCCGAATTTTTTCAATTTTTTTGAACATATAAAATTTGGAAAAAAAAAAAGGTAAATACATTATCCGAATAGTGTATCTATTTACCAAAGAGGCTAGTGCAAATAAAATGAGTATTTTCCTTTTGAATGTTCTTGTTTTGAGAAGTTTCATGGGAATCAGGTGCATTAATTAAATAGTATATTTTTAAATAGATATGGTTGTTTTTATTGAACATTTGGTTATTTGCACCGAACAGTTATGATCGGACAATTGTAACTATTTTGATAAAAACATTTCTAACTATTTAAAAATACATTTATACTATACGGTTCACATGATACATAATTATTAATTTGACTAATGGAACTGCTATAACGAAATATGTTTAATAACAAATAAATCATCACCTTTCAATTAATTGCAATATAATCTAGAAAATTAGAATATTATCATAATAAATATTGAAATTGGGAAAAAAATAAATAAAATAGAAACACCAAGTATAGGTTTGAAGAGGTTTGTGTGACATCACTAAAATAAAGAAGCACTTAAAATAAAATACGTGGCAAATAGAGTTAATAATGGGGCACTATGACTATAGTCGTGCCATGAGCTCCAAAACGTTCACAACGGTAAAGTAAATCAACATTCCTCCATCCACGTTTACATATATTACCAAACCCACAAAAATTATAGTAATAAAAATATAATTTGATATTATTTTTCTTAATTAATTAATTAATAAACAACTTATGTTATCATTGAATTTTTCATCATATATCATTTTCATGACAGGTGGGCACGAATAAAAGCCTCTCGAGATGGAACTAAAAATTGTAAAGAGTGATAATGATTAGAAAACCGAAAAAAAAAATTTTAATTTTGCAATCTTTTAAGATTTTTTAAGAGACAAAATTAATTTATTTGAATCGTATTTTCGAATATTTTTAATAATTTGGGTTAATCATATTATAATAATTCGTTATCTTTCAAAATGATTATATAACAATGACATTTTTGGTAACTAAAAATATTTTGGAACAAGAATCGGGTACAATAGTTTCTCATGTTGTATTATAGGATATTCTTTTCACCATATTATTTCAGTTACGTTGCAAAAGAAATAAAAATTGTAAATTTATAAAGGCGTGGGATTGAGATTTTATGCCATCAATCATTTTTTAATAATAAAATCCAAAGTCCTGCTGGTACTCGAATACGAGTGTGAGTAAGTTGAGCCAATTCGCGAGTTACTCGTGTTCAATTCGTAAAAAGAATGAAAACGATTCGAATTTAATCGAGTCGAGCTCGAGCTCAAATTTTAAGTATATAAATACCTGGTTTAAGAGGTTCTCAAACCTAATCGAGCTTGCAAAGTATTTACTATTTTATTTGTTAATTATATTATTTATTTTTATATTTAAATATAAAAAATAATTATATTATATATACTAATATTCTTAAGTATAAATAATTAACTATATTATATATACAAATATACTTAAATAAAAAAATTTATTATATTATATATAATATATGATATAAATATAACAATATTATACAGATATATATATATATATATATTATACATTAGTATATATATACATTATAGATTTGTATTTGACATGCAATATTTAGATTAAAAAGAAGAGCTAAAATTTTATTTTATATTTTATTTTGTAAAATAATACAACCTAGTCGAGCTGAGCTCGAATTTATCAGGTTTTTTGTCGAGTTGAATTTGAGCTAAAAAAATTGGGTTCGATCGAATTCGAGTCAAATTTTGAGTACTACATTCAAATTGAATTTGAACTCAACACTACTCGATTCGACTCATTTAAACTCGAATTTGAACTAATATTAAAAAAAGCAACTCATGAAAATATCAAACTACTCAACTCATATTATTTATCTTAATCGATGATCTTAAACGTCCACTAAAATAATGTACTGATGTTGGACATGAAAATCAAGAAAAAATATACATAAAATAAGAGCATTGTAAATATTTATTGTTATTTATTTAAGAATAAATAAATTATTTATGAAAATGATGATAAAGTTATAATCTTCATAGAGAGAATGTACATATTTTTAATTTTGACGAATGAACAAATAAAAAAAAATACAATATCTTTAGTGAACAAATGAAATATATTTTAAAGTGTGATATAATTTCAAACAAAATTAAATAATACTACTAATATATTAAACTGACTAAAATTGTTCACACCAATACAGATACAACCAGCTATCATAATCTTACGTCAAACAGTCCTTGTTTTCTTAACGCAAAAAAAAATTCTATCATGATTGGACTTCTTTGAGTCAGATTCTTAAGTAAATATGATCGGCCTCTAATGTCATTTAGCTAATTAATTAATTTAATTAAAATATACTAACTCCGTCCCAGGGGTATTTGCACCCCTGGAATGACACACGGTTTAAGAAAAATATATTTTTTAAATAAAATAGTGGTATACCGTATATAGGTAAATGTGTAGAAAGTTGTGAGTGTGCACGCAAATCGATATTTCCCTTTTAAATAGTGTGCAAATTGATTTGGGACAACCCAAAATAGAAAGTGTGCAAATTAGTTAGGGACGGAGGGAGTAGTATAAAATTTATAGGTAATATTCATCTTATATATATATATATATATATATATATCCAAATCCAATTTTATTATTATATAGATAGATTCTTAGGTATATATATATTCATCTTATTATTATGTATATTTACTATCACTGTTATGCAGTGATAGTATATAAAAATAATAGTGATAGTGATTATACATGACAGTGATACGAGTTCATGTGAACTCGAGTTTTATAATATAATATCAAACAATATATAACATTGTATATTTCGGTATTTACAATTTTAATGTACCTACATCACTTGATTTATATATATTTCCTAAATATGTGGAAGTATTTGTGAACAAATTTAATCATAAAATTTACGTACTTCTCAAATATTATATAATTGTATTAACCTGAATTAAATAATATTTCATTTATTATCACGTTTTGATGCGTATCAGTTTCTAAAATTCTTTCAAATATTAATATCTATCTTGAATTATATTCTGTAAAATTTATATAATATCGGAATTCACGCATAGATCGTATAAATTTATTGTCATAATTTGAAAGATACAATCAATTTATCGTATAGATTTGAAATCAGATAATATATATATACATGAATTTATTTAGATTAAATTATTTTCTTATAGTAATACATTTAAAGATAGTAGCTAAAATCTTGATGTCTATTTATGTATGTTGTAAATTAAATTAAAGACCAATTAAAACAAAGAACTTATTCGTGATAGTGATTACCTCATCTTAGATGCTGCTCAATAGTATAAAGATTTATAATCAAGTCATTAACCTCCCTCTCTCTCTCTCTCTCTCTCTCTCTCTCTCTCTCTCATGCATAGTTTCGTTTGCCCCTAAGTTTTCGGCTCCATCAAACGTAAGAAAAATAGGACGATTCATAATTTCATATTTTCCATTTAAGTCCTTTGAATTTAGGTACAAATAAACAGAGATTAATGGGTGTTTAATCTCGTTTCATAATTTCCTTATTTATATATTTAATTATTTATTTATTCTTTAATTAATTATTCGAGGAAATTTTTCTCCGACCAATGTCAAACGCCGCGACGACCACAACTTCAGCCGGCGCCACCACCTTCACACACCAACGCCGCCGCGCGGGCGACGTCGTGACCGACGGCGCCGACTACGTCCACGTAGCAATAGACCACGCTAAAACCGATTCCGATTCCGAAGCGTCGTGTAGTGGCGGCGCCGGCAATGGGGTTTACCAGCCCCTCCTCCGCCACCACCCCATGCTGCTGCGCAGCCCCACGTCGCGGCGGAGGGCGGCGGAGAATTGGGTTTTATACGCGAAGGAATTCCCAAAATCTCTGGCCTCCGGGAAGCACGTCGGCCGGACGGTTGTCGTCATCCTGATCATGATGATGGTTTTCACGGCGTGTCTGAGCTACCTCTTCCTGTTGCACGGCAGCGATACGGCGGAGTCCGACGGGATCATTGTTACCACCACGACGGAGAGAGACATTACGATTATTAAAAATATCAAGAATGATGCCTCTTCCGACGTACAGAATGTAATTTCCGAGTCGGAGTCGGCGTCCGAGTCGTTGGGTTCTTCCGGCAAGAGACGGCCGGTGGAGGAATTTCCGGTGAGTTACATTTTATGTTATCATAATTGTTTAAATTAATTTATTAACACCCAAATTGTTGTTCAAACTCCGCCACAGTAATTTACACACTTTTTTTTTACATTTCACCCAAATTTACAGGCAACTAAAAATAAAAAATATTATATATATTTAATTGACAGAGATGTTAATAGTTTCACCATTTGTCAAAATGGTAATGAATAAAGCTGATTTTTTTTGGAATGTTTTTGTTTATTGCTCTTTAATGGTTCTTCCACACGTTTCACTGCATTTTCTACTCTCGCAATTAAATTATGATCCACTAATTAAAGTTTCCTAAAATTCTTGCTTCTTAATGAGTTTTTGGTCAGGAATTTAGTGATGAGGAGTAATTTTCTTTGAATATTCAACCCAACAATGAATATTTGACGGAATTCGTTTTTCCCTCCCTTATCCCACTTTAAACTTAAAACCAAATTATTCGGACAAAAAGGTCAGTCTCATGTGCACTGTACAATAAAATAATTAATATTATTAAAAAATATTCAGACTTTGTCATAATCAAAGGACCCTATTCCTACGCAAGAAATTTTATTTTGCTATTATTAATAAAAATTATAGCATTTATTAAAGTAATTCCTTAATGGTTGGTTGATATTTCCATGGATTTTTGACCCACGAAGGGGTTTGTGGGTGTCAAACTGTCAACGAGTTTGGGGGGAACCCAATTTATACTTCACGTTGAATTCCACTCATTATTAAATGACCGTTGAACTTTCCCCACCCTAAAATTTAACAACACCCCACACACACACACAAAAAAAAAAAAAAGATAGTAGTAATTATTTCTCTTTCCATAACTTTCTAACATGAAACCTTAATCATATAAAGGAATGATGCAATTTTACCGTTGAGTTTTACTTTACTTTGCCGAATAACTCCATGCTCGTATTTAATGTAACATGATACTAGTTCCTTTAAAATAAAAAAATTTAATGAATAGATTTTTAGTGGAGAGATTTTAATATAATATTTTTATTTTAAGGTATAAATAAAAAAATTTATAAGACGAAGTAAAAAAAATAAGTATTCCCTCAATTATTTGCACCACTGGGATGGCACACGGTTTAAGAAAAATGTATTTTTTAAATAAAGTATGGTGTATGGATAAGTGTGTGGAAAGTTTTGTAAGTGTGCACGCAAATCGATGTTTTCCTTTTAGGTAGTGTGAAAATTGGTTTGGGACAACCCGAAATGAAAAGTGTGCAAATTGGTCTGATACGAAGGGAGTAATATTTTCAGTGATGAAGGTAGTATTGTATGTAAGAATGTGATTGGATGTGGTGTCTTGATTGGCTCTTAGCCTCTTACTGAACAATTAATAATTTTAATTTTCTCCAGACTTCGTATAAACCTTTGACGCAATTTTGATTTATAGAGAAATTGACATTTTTAGCTGCATTTTATGGGGAATTAATATAAGATTTTTGTGGGGTTTTTTTTTTCTTCTCAGGAGCAAGAAATATGGATGAAACCAAAGAGTGAGAAGTTTCAACAATGTATTGATCGACCAAAGAATCGGCAGAGTATGTCAAAACTATTTTTAACACTTTTCCAGTATTTTTGCACTACTATTCGATCATAAATGTTTCGAGTAGAGACGATTATTTGAAGTTCGAATTGAGCTCGAGCCTTTGTCAGGACTCGCTCGAGCTAGCTCGATTATTCACTATAGAGCTGAAAATAGTGTTTGACTTGCTGATGAGCCTAGCTGAGCCTAACTAGTCATATACACATAGAAAATGAGAGAAAATTCTCGTACATCAAGCCTAACGAACAGGCTCGTTAGTAAACTGAGTATTTTACGAGCTCAAGCCGATCTCTCGAGCTGCTTTATTCTTTAAGCTGAAAGAAATCATTCTTACGTGTATATATATCTAAAAAAATACTGATGTCTGAATTTCTTTCAGGGACGAAAGCAACCAACGGCTATATTCTAATTCATGCAAATGGAGGATTGAATCAAATGAGAACAGGGGTATGTTTCTTCATTTAGATCATTCTTATTCATTTTCATTCTGCAACAAATTTCTCACAACTAACAATTATTTTAACAGATATGTGACATGGTGGCTATAGCAAAGATCATGAATGCTACCCTAGTGCTTCCTTCGCTCGATCACGCGAGCTTCTGGACAGATCCTAGGTATGGGTTCTCCATCCTATCATAAACAACTAATTTTCCCTCTCGTTTCCACAATCTCTTCTGAGATCGTCTCATATTCAACCAGTGATTTTAAGGATATTTTCGATTGGAGGCATTTCATCGAAGCTCTAAGAGATGATGTAGAGATCATAGAAAAATTGCCAACCAAATATGCAGGAGTGAAGCCCGTGAACAAAGCACCCGTCTCTTGGTCTAAGGTATAGAACTAACAGGGCGTCCGCCACAATTTTAGCACAATCTACCTATGGTGCACTGCAAGGAACCAAACTGACATATATACCTGTTTTCTTTTACAGTCTAGTTACTACAGAGGACCGATGCTTGCTTTGCTTAGAAAGCATAAGGTTATGAGGTTCACGCACACAGACTCACGCCTCGCCAATAATGGGCTAGCCCCGTCTATCCAAAAAGTCAGATGCCGGGCAAATTATGAGGCGCTCCGTTATGCACCAGAGATAGAGGAGCTTGGAAAGAAACTGGTGAATAGATTGAGAGAAAATAACGACCCCTATATTGCTCTTCACTTGAGGTAACAACCTAAGAAAGACGTTTTCTAAATTACAGAAGATGTTTTTAAAATTCTCAATTCGATATATAGACTTTTTAAATTTTGCAATTATATTATACAACTTTCCCAGCAACTTTATGTTGATGTGCAAGCCGAAAAATCTTGTTTCAAATTAATTAGTCTTCTTTTTGTATTTTGTATTTAACATTGTCATATTAACAGGACTTGCCAGATAATAATCATGTGATGAAATTGTAACAATTTTTCAAAGGATTTGCATCTTATCGAGAATTTTAAAAACACATGTTGAATTGAAACAACGTGAAATAATTTCACAATTAATCCTTCTGGAGAATTTGATTATCTTTTGCATAGTTGGCTAAGAAGGTAAAACCTGTTTCTCCTAGGTACGAGAAAGACATGCTAGCATTCACCGGTTGCAGCCATAGTTTGACTGCAACGGAGGCCGAGGAGCTACGTCAGATGAGACTAAATGTTCATCATTGGAAAGATAAGAAGATAAATGGCAAAGAGAAGAGGCTGCAAGGGGGTTGCCCAATGACTCCAAGGGAGTCAGCTATGTTTTTAAAGGCCATGGGGTACCCTAGTTCAACAAGAATATATATAGTTGCAGGAGAAATCTATGGAAATAAAAGTATGGATTCATTTCGGGCTGAATATCCTAATGCTTTCTCTCATTCAACACTAGCAACACCAGACGAGTTGGGACCATTCAGAAGATATCAGAATCGTTTAGCTGCGTTGGACTATATTATAGCTTTAGAAAGTGACGTATTCGTTTATACGTATGATGGAAATATGGCTAAGGCTGTACAAGGGCACCGGAGGTTTGAGGGATTTAGGAGGACAATAAACCCTGACAGGTTTCTAATCTTTATGCACTACTTCTTAGTTCTTCCCTTCTTACAGTTGAAATTGAATGTCTTCTATTCTTTCAGGTTAAATTTTGTTAGACTCATAGATTCTTTGGACAAAAAATCTATTTCATGGGATAAATTTGAAGCAGAGGTCAAGAGATTACACAAGAACAGAATCGGAGCGCCATACCTTAGAGAAGCTGGACCATCAACGAGACTAGAGGAGAACTTCTACGCAAATCCTTTTCCGGGTTGTATCTGTGAAAGATCTCAGGAGCAAGTGAATCGACAGCAATTTAACCGAACACCTGATTTAAGAGTTGCAGCACAGAGATAGCTTCTTCATATCTTTATAAGAAGATTGATAGCTCTAGTACGCAATACAATGTGTGTTACTTTAAGTAATAGCAGCAGGCATGATGCTTCAGGAATCTGGATATTCATGCATTCATCAGAAAATGAGCAGGAAACGGGATCAGATACGCACCTGAGAGCTGGGAAAAGCGGTAGCCTTTTTCTTCATTAACACTATACGAAGCAGAACGAGTGCACAGAGAGACAGGGAAGTAAATATTATTTGGTTTTGATGATTATTATTTCCATCATTAGAATGGAAGTAATAGTATATACTGCTGATCAGGATATTCCTGAACGAAATTTTTGTGAAGAACCACAAGAGACAAACTTGGTTACACGCTCTAAGAATTCTGCAAAATATATTCTTCCACGTGTATATGAGTTTTTTACCCTTCACTTTTTTTCTCTGATCATCTCCAAGCAACAAACTCGGCACTTGGTTATACAAATAACTTTAAACTAAAGTACTCTGTATGTTTGAGTGTGTGTGTAGGATAGAGAGTAAATAAATACATCGTGTGTGTAACAATGATTATATCGAATGCTTAACATCAATTTACAGCTACATAATATTCATGGGTACAAACATAGAAGTTCCTGAGCCTAAAACTAAAGATGAAGGGTTCAGAAGCCTTATATAAATCAATACAAATGCGAAAACTAACCACAGCTGCATTACATTATGTTTTCCTTAAACCTACCACATGGATGGCACGTATAGCTGCTCTTTCAGATTCTGTGTAGCACTTTCTGTTGGAAAACCTCGTACAGCACCTATCGTCCACTGAGATATTATCCCTGCTGCAATTGCAAATCGAAGTTGCCTCTCCAACACATCTTGATTCTCAAACATCTGAGGTTGTGTGGTCAGCTTCCGCATAATTCCAGCCACAACAGCATCACCGGAACCAGTTCTATCACAAGTAAAGGGTGTTATGAGCACGTCTTCTGTACCAACTGCCGCTCCATCAAAGGTAGGAGAGTAATAATGTATCCGATAAGTTCCATCTGTGACAAACAAGAACTTTAGTCTATCATGCCACAATGGCATGATTTCCTCACGACCATAGTGATAATAGTCTCTACGTTGCTTGGTTTGCTCATAACTATCAGCATAATATTGAGGCGTATAGTTTCTTCTTCTCTCATAGTGTTCTTCATCTAACAGAAATTCCAATTCTTGCTTTGTCACCTCAATAATGTCTGCTTGTTGCCAGGCTTCCTTTATCAATCCCCATGTCTCATTGCGTGATTTCCACAATGGCAACGGTAGATTCAAGTCAAAAAATGTAAGCCCACCAAACTTTTTCGACCATGCAATTGCTTTGAAAAGAGTAGATCGCATAGGTATTGATGTCAGGACTTCTGAATTAAAATGGAACATTCTGGCCTACATGAAAGCAATCAAAAACTAATCAGAAAAGTGAAATCCCGCTTACATAATCATTGTTAGATCATGTTTGAGCTCAAAAACACTCACAATCTTGAATAATTGAATATTAATACTCCAACTAATAGAAATAGATCAAACCCAATAAAACAGCATCAGTATTCTATTCACATCCGCAGCAATGTAATCAAGTTTTTCATAGTTCAGTTTACTCAAACTGTCAAACATAGGATAAGAGTACACATTTGAATCTTTGCACATCACTCAGAGAATTTTTTAACAAGAGATCATCAAAATCATATCATAACCACGAGATGCATAACTAAGAATAAAATTCACAATTATCTACCTCTTTGAGCACAGAAAGATTCAATTCTGATGCAAGCAAAGAATCCTCGGGGCATTCCTTAACCATCTCCGCCTTCATTTTCCCCTCTTCAAACTTAATCTTCATGAAACTACAAGCAGTTCGCGCCTTATCTTCAAGCTTCAGTCCTCTTGTTTGCACCTTCTCAGTGTTCATCATCAACATCAATTGCTCGCCAAATTCATCACCCCCAACCTTCCCAATAAACGCCGCCCTTCCACCCAACCTCACATGGGAAATCGCCACATTTGAAGGCGGTCCACCTGGGGCCCGAGCGAACTCCGGCGGGTCCCACTGAAGCATTTTCCACTGCGAGTAAATATCCGGGTGCATTTTCTCCGGCGCTACTCTCACTGTAGGCAAAAATTCCTTCTGAGCAGCTCCGAAGCAACATACTAATGGCGGATCTTCGTACGGGAAATCGATACCGTCGTCGAAATCGTAAAGCTCTTCGGAATTATCGGGTCCTTTGGATATCTCAGCTTCTTTTTTGTAATCTGTTGATGCGTTGCCTGTTTTTCTGGGACGCCTACCTTTTTTTGTTGATGAAGCTGGGGACTCCGTGGTCGAGGTCTCAGGGGACTTTTTGCGGCCACGGCGGGTGGTGGTGGAGGAGCTGGAGCTGGAGCTGGTGGAGGGGTTATCACTATTGGAGGATTTGGTGGGTAGTAATATGTGGCAATTTCGGGGTTTGATTGTGAAAAGTGGGAAAGTGTCGGAGAATTTAAGATTTGTGTGTAGATCTGGGGCAAAGGAGTGAGAATGGTGAAGTATGAGCTGAAGCATTGCCATTTTTTCAGCTTCAGGGTTTATGGTTTATCCCTTACCTGTTTGTATGTTTTTAAGAGAGAGAGAGAGAGAGACTTGGGGCTTAATTGGGCCTATTATGCCTGAGCCCATTAATTTGGGCATACAGGCATATAATGAGAGCATTATTTTGGGCCTATTAATCATATTGCGAGCTCATTGTTTAGCTTGAAAAATTAATGGTTTGGGATTTTTTAAAATACCTCTATGTAAAAAAAGAAAAAAAAGGATGGAACATGAAGGGTACTTTATATTTTATTAAATATAACTCCTTATATTTAGGGGTGTAAATGAGTCAAGCCGGCTCGCAATCTACTCGTGCTCGACTCGTAAAAAGATCAAAATCGACTCGAACCAAATCGAGTCGAGCTCGAGCTCGAGCTACTCGAGTAGCTGTCGAGTTCGAGTTCGAGTTTATAAATACTCGGCTCGAGAGGCTCGCGAGCCTAATCGAGCTTGCACAATATTTAATATTTTTTTTTATTTTTAATATATAAATAAAGTAATCGAGCTCGAGTCGAGTCGAGCTTTAATTTTAGAAAAAAAAGGAGCTAAAATATATTTAATATTTTATTTTATTTAAATAATAAAATTATCGAGTCGAGTCGAGCTCGAGTTTGTCGAGTTCTTAATCGAGTCGAGTTCGAGCTAAAAAAATCAAGCTCGATCGAGTTCGAGTTGAGTTTCGAGCTTCGAGTATTGCTTTCGAGTCGAGTTTCGAGCTCAGCACTACTCGACTCGACTCGACTCATTTACACCCCTACTTATATTTTATTAAATATAACTTCCTCCTTTCCATAATTGTTTTCACACTTTCCTTTCTCGTCCGTTCCACAATTATTTTCACACCCTATAAATAAAAATTATTACTTTAATTTTATTCTCACAATATTCACATATTTACACAAAATTACATTACTTTTACATTCAATCTAACTAATCTTATTATTTTAATAATATAACTTATCAGTTATCACATTATCCCACTTTTCTTAAAAATTGTGTCATCTCAAAGGTGAAAACACCTCTAAAACGGAGGGAGTATTAATTATTTATATTCCCTCCATTTATAAAATTTAATTTACTTTTTCTACACCCGATTTAATACGATATCTCGATAATTTGAAATGTATTGTAAGATCTATATATAAATAAAGTGATTTGTTTATAAAAAAAATATGTCATACACTATTACAGTAATAATATATATAAATAATAGTGATAGTAATTACACGTAACACTGATAATATAAACTTAAATTGATAAGATACCTACCCAAAAAAATTGGTGCAACAGGAATTCCATTACAAATAAAAAAGGGAAAATACACATTTTTGTTCTATAAATTTCGTTGACTTTGGTTTTCGTCCTCTTAAGTTTTGAATTTTTGTTTTCGTTTTTTAACTTACCAAAAATTATGGTTTTCGTCCTCTTAAATTTTGAATTTTTTGTTTTCGTCCTTTAACTTACCAAAAATTATGATTTTCGTCCTCCAACCGCCTATAACCAGTCATACAATCGGTAATACACACGTGGATCCATTTTTTCTTTCTTTTTTTAAACGAAATACTAACGTGGGGGTATTTGGAGGGAATTAGGTCTTAACAAAATACACTTAACCGTAAATTTCCTCCCAAATACCGTCCAATATTTACATCCATAGAATCTTCTGTCTGAATTCATTTTGAATATGATGTACAAAACCGTGCAACGAAACCACAATAACACTTAATATTGCACTCGAAACTCGTTGATTCATACGAATTTTTTGAAGACATCCATCTTCCTTTCCGTACGGTGAGTATGCGCTCAAAAGAATTTAGGTTTTTTGATGTTTTGATTTGGGGATTTTTGTTCTTTTTTTTCCCTAATTATCTCTAGCCCACATGCCTAGATTTGATCGACTTTGGTTTTGATTTGGGAGAGAATTTACAGTTAATCCTGTATTTTTTCCATCAAGACTCAATTCCCTCTAAATACCTCCACGTCAGTATTTCGCTTAAAAATATAGAAAAAATTGATTTACATGTGTATTACCGGTTGTGTGACTGGTTATAGGGGGTTGGAGGACGAAAATCATAATTTTTTGTAAGTTAAAGGACGAAAATAAAAATTTAAAATTTAAGAGGACAAAAATTATAAATTTTGGTAAATTAAAGGATAAAAATAAAAATTCAAAATTATAGAGGACGAAATCAAAGTCAGGATAAAAATGTATATTTTCCCAATAAAAAAATCACAAATTTCTTGCAAACCTTAACCATTTCATTCTTGTGTGAAGAACTAAACTACCTCTTCCAATTTCTTTCTCGGATTAACAATGAACCAGAAGCAAATTTTGTTGTCAAAATCATTCACCATAAACAATTGTGAATCTCCTTCCTGAGCTTCCTCCGCAACGATTACCTCTGTAGTTAACCAACGAAGGCAAAGTGGAAACTCAAATCGGCCCCATTTTTTCGGTTGCCAATAAGCATATCGCATGAAAAATCCCAGCCACTTCTCGCAATATGCTTCTATACTGAAATCTTGCATCACCCAGAAATCCGTAGAACCCGGGAAACAAATTCATGCCCACTTATGCATCAATGGCGTTCTCTTACGCAACCTTAATTTAGCCACACAAATTGTCAATCTGTATGTTGTTTGCAACTCCCTGCCGTGTGCCCACCATCTGTTCGATAGAATTCCCAAATCAAATATTTTCCTCTGGAACATTTTGATCCGCGCCTACGCATGGAACGGCCCTTATGAAGCTGCAATTTCTTTATACCATCAACTTCTTGGTCATGGACTTGTTCCTGATAATTTCACGCTCCCTTGTGTGCTCAAAGCGTGCTCGAGCCTTTCCGATATCAATTTGGGCAGACAGATTCATGATCAGGCGAGGGAAACAGGGTCCGAAACGGATGCGTTTGTGGGTGCTGCTCTTATTGATATGTATGCAAAATGTGGTTGCGTTAGTAATGCACGTAAAGTGTTTGACAAAATTACGGATAGAGATGTTGTGTTGTGGAATTCAATGCTTTCTGCTTATTCTCAAAATGGGCATCCACGAGAGTGTCTGAAACTATGCGGTGAGATGGCATTGCTCGATTTCCGGCCAACTGAAGCTACATTGGTCACAGCTATAGCAGCTTGTGCTGATTCAACCGCAACCATTCAGGGACGAGAGCTTCATGGGTATAGCTGGAGGCTCGGGTTTGAGTTTAACAACAAGGCCAGGACTGGCCTAATTGATATGTATGCTAAGTGTGGGAATGTGATTGCTGCAAGGATTTTATTCGATGATTTACTCGACAAGAGGCTCGTTTCTTGGAATGCAATGATCTCAGGTTATGCAATGCATGGTCATGCTTTAGAGGCACTCGATTTGTTTAAGCAAATGGCTGAAAAAGTTCAACCAGATCACATAACTTTTGTGGGGGTTCTATCTGCTTGTAAGCATGGAGGACTGCTAGACGAAGGGCAAATGCATTTTGATTCAATGATTACAGAATACCGTATAGAACCAAGAATCGAGCATTATACGAGCATGGTTGCTCTCCTTGGCCGTTTTAACCGTTTGGATGAGGGCTATCGTGTAATAATGAATATGAGGGTAGTCCCCGATTCTGGTGTATGGGGTGCTTTGCTTCACTCGTGCAAGATTCACGGGAACGTAGAGCTTGGGGAGCTAGCATTGGAAAGACTTATCGAGCTAAAACCAGACGAAGCTGGAAATTACGTGGTTCTGTCCAATATCTATGCTCAAGCTGGGAAGTGGGAAAAGGTTTCCAATCTCAGAAGATTAATGGTTGAAAGGAAGATCAAGAAAAGCATTGGTTGTAGTTGGATTGAGGTGAGGAGAAGGATTCATGCATTTGTGTCCGGAGATTCATCTCATCCATTGTCTGAACAGATATATGCAGAGTTAGGTGAACTGGGAGGGTTACTCACAGAAGCAGGGTATATTCCCAATGTTTTGCCTATTTTTTACGACGTGGAGAATGATGAGAAAACTCAGACAATGAGCTATCACAGCGAAAGGCTGGCTATCGCGTTTGGATTGATTAGTACTCGTGCTGGGACGAAGCTTCTGATAACCAAGAATCTTCGTATTTGTGAGGATTGCCATGTCGTTACAAAGCTAATATCAAGAGTGAAAGGGAGGGAAATCACCATTAGGGATGTGAATCGATATCATCATTTCAAAGATGGGAAGTGCTCTTGTGGGGACTATTGGTGAATGTTTAGTAATATGAGAGTGTATATTAATTATGTAATGAGATGATATTGTACTATTGCCCGTAGGATTAGATTCTTGAAATTTTTTCATGCTCCAAAGTTAGAATCTTTTCTTTGCATGATTTCTTCTTCATGTAGATCGATATAGGATCTATGGGCCAATTATGTACAAGTATGAGCACAAGGCCAATATAAAACACTTGGGCCATGCTTGGTACACCACATGAGCCCATAATATGGATACTTTTTCTACACTCTATCTTGCTTGGTAGATAATAATAATTTATATTGACCCGCCATTTATCTCATTGACCCGGTATAACCATCTCCGATATTACGCCCTAATTACTGTTCCCTTCAACATATTTTGTTCAACCATTTCAATCAAACAATTATATACGACTTCTACAGTTAATTAGAAGGAAATGAAGAGGTGGATTGGAGTGCTGACACGTGGATTTGGGGGGTATTTTAGTCAATTGTTACTCCTCGTACTAAATTTATATGCTCTACCAAGCAACATAATAAAAATTGTACTGATTCTTTTATGATGATATTAGACTCTAAAACTCCGTGTTAATGAAATCTTCTCAATGCGAATTTATATGTGGCTTTTTAACTGAATTTCATTAACAGTGTCTTGGATTAAGCCTACTGAAATTCCTAATTGTGAATTCTGGAAAAATTTTGGCAGGACTTTGCTAAGGCAGTGAAAAACTTGGTTCAATTCTGAAAAATAAAGCCTATTTATAGGCAAATACATAAGCAGGTGGTGGCAGAGACCTTTCGATATTTTCTCGATATCTAACGATATTTGGTTTAATTTGTGGAAAAATAAGTGATATCGATATTACAGATAAATATTTATCGATATTTTTATTTTTTTAATGAAATTTATGAAAATATCATTTTTACCTAATTTCGATATCGGTGACTACAAACAATGAATTTATCAGGGATATCGGGATATTTTCATCCTTGGATGAAACATTCCAAGAGTCAGTTCGATGAAGAGAGAGAAGGCAAAGAGGAGAAGCGAAGATAATTTCAATGAAGAAGTCATCCTATAACTTTTTTTTTTTTTATTTGCAGTGAAGCAACAAAGATAGAAAAAGCTAGGAATTAATGGGATTAATGGAAAAGTGAGATGTGAGAGTTTTGTTTACATAGGGTGGTGTATACACATACACATACACATACATATACATATACATATACATATACATATACATATACATATACATATACATATACATATACATGCTATGTGTGTATGTGTTAATATCAATTATTGCTAAAATTAAGAATTAGTCTTGTATGCACCAGTTACACGGTACAACTCAAGTTCATTTTTAAAAAGTTAAACAGTTTATAACTCAAAAGTTAAACTATGAAAATATACTTTTCAGTAATAAACTGTTTAACTTTTCAGTTATAAATTGTTTAAGTTTTAAATAATGAACTAAAGTTGCACCGTGTAATTGGTGCACAGGAGACTTACTCTAAAATTAAAGGTGCACTAATCCTGCACTAACCTTTGACGGATTAATTATAAATATTGATATTATACAACCACCAGATTTTCTCATATATCAATAATAATATGACAAACTCTTCAACGAACAAATTTTCTTCATTTTTTTAATATAAATTTTCTATAAATTTAAAAAAGATATAGACATGAAACTGAAATAATTAATAAAATATATAATTTTATTGGACTCATGATAATGAGTGGAGTCCACATAGTGTGTCTATCTCTCTCCTAATTTTAAAGAGAAATTTATACAGGGAAATGATATCAATAAATTTATAATCTAAAATTACAATGTAACATTTTTATTATAATCATATCACCTTTTTAATTTGACAGGTCTCATATTATGATACAATTTTACATAAGTTTTTGTATAAATAGAATTATCATATATATGATCAAAATTTGTTTACAATATGAAATTTGTGCTACAAGATATATTTACTGATATCACACGATATACACACTAATACCACAAGATATCATTACTAAAACCACAAAAAGATATATGAAATCAATTGATAAAACTAGTGATATCCATAAATACATTTTATATGGTATTTATTTCATATTTTGAAATTTGGTAATAGAAGTTTTTGTGATGCTTAAATTATGTAATAGATTGCCCGAATCATGCTTAGAAACTTTTTAATAAACGTGCGGACATCCGGACACGTCTTTACACTTTCTCAATTCTTAGTGTTAAGTTTCTCAGACCAAATCTTATATGACATGCATATTAATTAATTAAAATCGTTCATTTACAAAATCGCTTTATCACAAGTTTTTTTTTTATATATAAATAATATTAGGATTGATTTTGTTCAATTTAAAGATAGAATTAATCAATATTGTAACGTAGAGATTGTTATTTGTGAGTTAATTAAATAGCTAGTATGTTTGAATTATAGATTGAGATAATTAATAATGTAAGATAATTTTATTTTGAATGTTTAAATTGTATGATTAATAATAAAAAAATATGTAATTCACAATTTTGCCTCCAATATCATAAACATTTTATAAAGTGAATTATGGTCATTTTTCCCAATAAAAGAGGAGTATTTTAGTAAAGATAAATATAATAGATTGTTATCATATCTCTTCCATAAGACAAAATTATCTATCATTCAATATAAGATAAGTTTAATTTTAATCTTGGACTTTTTATTTAATTTTGAGTTTTTATCCATTAAACCAAACATCAAATTAAATAAGATAATTTAATTTATTTTAGGATATTTATCGAACCAAATTAGGCCTTAATTTTTGTGTATATACTCCTACATGATATGCTTAAACATAAATATTATTTTACAATGGCACATTTTGAAGCCACTATATATAATATAACAAATGCAAGAAAGATAAACAAATTTACAAATAAAAATATTCATAAATGATTGGCTAACATATTGGTAAATTTATTTAAATAAAGATTTTCTCAAAATAAATTATTAAAACAGGGAAGAAATTTTATCTTTGGTGGAAATAAAGCCAGTCGATAGTCTTACTACCGACTGGTGAGGTGACTCAAATTAATTGCCTTGGAAGTAGTAGAAAGCGACTGGTGAGAACATGACAACATGATTTTGAGGCATGACAGCATAATTGCTTGGGCACGTGGGTTTGTAGTCATCATTGGAAAGAAGACAGTGAATACAAATTATATATAACTATTTGTTAAAGATTTAATTGGATAATTTGAAGATTTAGTGGGGTTATTTTAATATTTTATTTAAAAAATTAATTATATATATTTTTAATTTAATTATTTAAATATTTTTCAATTTTTAAAAAAATTATTAGAAATTAATTGATAACTCTTATAATTATATGTAAATATATAATTCTTAATATATATATATAATTATTAATTAGAAAGCATTACTACTTAACAGGCTGCTTAATTCACCGAGCCATCATTTCAACTGACATCATGCGGCCATGACTTTCAAAAATCAATTCCAATGTATGTCATATTTTAACACGTCACCCGTCGGTAACAGAGTTACCGACTGATTTTATTTTCATAAAACAATCCATTTTCTTAGCGATTGCAATATAGAATTGTCCTAAATCAACCGTTGATGAATCTATTTAATTAAACTACCCAAACAGCACAAACAATAAACATTAATTTCTGTCATTAAAAATATTTTTTTCTGTCATTAATTTTTTCTTTTCTTATAGAGAAATTACAATGACAAAATTGCTATTATTTAAGATCAAATTTATTGTAATTTAGACTGAACCTTGAGAAAAGTTCAAAACAATTCAAACTCTAGTAAAAATATTATTTCTTATACTTGATGGGTAACCACCCACACATATATGTTGTGGAAATTATGCAAATCCCATAAATAAATGGAGTACAATAAAATTCTCCAACATAAAAACACGCCATATTAATAATATAAGTTATTAATGTCAACTTAATTAAGATAGAATGTGACAGAAGATTTGGTGTTTCTTTAATCTCAAACTTTAGAATGTGTCAAAATTAGTGGAGATTCATGCAACCAACATTTTTAGCAATAATTTGATATTCACACACACAACGTGTACGTATGTATATAAATGTATATGTATACACCTTATATAAAGTTATAAACAAGACTCTCCCATCTCACTTTTCCATCAAACCCATTTAATTAATTACATCTTTGTTTCTTCCCAAAAAAGGAAAGCCTTAAAGAAATGTCTTGTTCAACTAAATTGTGTTTGCTTCTCTTCTTTGCTTTCTCTCTCTTCATCCAACTAACTCTTGGTATGTAACATTATCTCCATCGATATATCAAAGAATATTACGAGCTAATGTGAAATCCATTAGAAATAAAGAGAATATTTATGGAAAGTACATATGACATACTTTTCATAAATAATTACTTTATTCATAAACAAACCTCACGATACCTCCATAATATCCTACGACATATTGCATTAACTCACGTGCAAATAAGTGAGCACATTTTCTGTGCGCGGAGGAAATATATGATACTACCTCCGTCCCACAAAAGTTTGCATACTTTCCTTTTTAGTTTGTCCCACAAAAGTTTGCACACTCCTAAAATGAAAATATTCCTTTAAATCTCCACCTTTAAAATCTTTACCTCACAATCTACACCATACACATTCTACTCATTATATTTTTTCTTAAAAGCCGTGCCCCAAAAGTAACGCAAACTTTTGGGGGACGGAGGTAGTAGTATTTAATTTTATTCATCCAACTTTTACATATACAACAACTAGGTAAATTATGTGTGACACAAAAATTTGAACAAATTCTCGTGCATGTTTTTTGAACATGTGTGTTTATTTTTTGTACTTATACAGCCGAGGTTATATGTGAGAATTTGCCGGAGAATCGGTGCTCCTTCGCGGTGGCGTCGTCGGGGAAGAGGTGCGTGCTCGAGAACTACAAGAAAGGAGACGGGAGCCTCGGTTACACGTGCGAGACGTCGGAGGAGGTGGTGGAGAGTTTTTCCGGTCACATAGAGAGCGATGAGTGTGTGAGCGCGTGCGGCGCTGACCGGAGATTCGTCGGAATATCCTCCGACGCCTTTCTCACTGCGGAGTTCACCAACAGCCTTTGCTCACCGGCATGCTACAGCAACTGCCCAAATATTGTCGACCTTTATTTTAACCTTGCTGCTGGTGAAGGTGATAAATTAATTTTCATTTTTCTCAAAATTTTTAATTGATGTACTATTATTTTATATAGTTATTGTAACAATTTTATAATTAACATATTTTTATTTAAAATATACATTATTGTGTAGGTGTGTATTTGCCTCGACTTTGCCAGGAGCAGAAGTCAAACCCCCACCGTGCAATGTTGGAACTTCTAAGCAGCGGCGGCGCCACCTTGGCTCCGGTGGATGCCTCCATGGCTCCGGCTCCGACTCCTTTTTAATGTAATCTATATAAGTATTGATAATATATTAATGTAATCTATATAAGTATTGATAATATATACTTCCTTCGTTCCAAAACTACTTTCACACTTTTCTTATTTGGACGTCCCAACTCTTTTTTCACACACCTAAAAAGGAATTTTTTCTCTCTCACAAAAGTCAACAAAATACACTTTTTCTTATTTTATTATTTAACTTTACACTCACATATTTACTTTTCCTTGGTTCGCGTGCCCGGTACTACTATGAAAATAGTTTCGGGACGGAGGGAGTATTATTTTGAATTATCATTCTTAGTGAATGGGGAAATTTGTTGGTTTTTTGTATTGGGTTTTCTTCAAACTGTGTGTTGTATTTCAATCGTTGTATGAATATATATATAGTTTTAATTTCATATTTCTGTGTCCTTAATTGTTGATAGTGTCCCAATTAATTTATTCGCCAAATAGTACACTACTTTTAATTAATCCACACTCAAAAAATATATATAGTTGATTGATTTTTTAAATAATACTAATGATATTAGAATTTTTTGGCTTCGATTTAACTCTTTGTTATAAAAAAATAATTTTTTTTTTTTGGAATTTGCCTCTAAATTCTAACGTTATATTGAGTTTCACATCAAACACAATATTTTAATGAAAATACTATAAATTTATTTAAATTAAATAAGAAAAAAGCTAAAAGGCTAAATGTGCACAAATACTAAACAAATTTAAGAAATTTGCAGAGGAAAAAGAAAATAAAGACATGTATACCGCGAACAAATTTTAGAGTAAGTCTCATGTGCACCAGTTACACGGTGCAACTCAAGTTTATTTTAAAAAAGTTACACAATTTATTACTGAAAAGTGACACAAATTATTACTGAAAAGTTACACTATAAAAGATATATTTTTCAGTAATAATATGTGTAACTTTTCAATAGTATTTTGTGTAACTTTTAAAAAATGAATTTAAATTACACCGTGTAACTGGTGCATACAAAACTAATCCCAAATTTTATAAGGGGATCCATAACTTGGATATGCGAGTTTGACGTATATAATGGAAGGTTATGGCTTATTAGATACGATAACATATTTATTGATGACAATAAATTTATATATTCGCTGTGAGTATAATAAAGATATATAAATAAATTTATCAATAAAAAAAAGTGAATTAAAAAAATTTATTAAAGTAGAATTAATCGGGATAAAAAATTAATTGCACTTAATCTGGTATTTGGTTTGGAAAGGACCAAGGTCCAAGATAATTTTTTACCCGAGTCAAAATTCATCTGCATATATATGATAAGCAGAGATTTTTTTTTTTTAGATATTTTTACCCATATTCTTTTTTTATATATATTTTTATCTTTCATAATCGTATATATTATATAATATATATTTTAGAGATATTTTTGATGATAAGATCTGATATTAAATTATAAGAATTATATAATTTATTGAATAAATCTTTAAAATATATTTAAGGATAAAATTTAGGCTAAATTGCAATTTAAATTACGATCTTTTTAAAAATTTTATTTTAAATTAAACTTTTGAATCTAAAAAAAAAGCTCCGATTTAACTTTTTTTTTTTGGCAATTAAATCTTTATGGAAGATTTACATCTGCCTGTTACCTATTTAAAAGATTAATGGTAATTTAAGTTACAATTTTTTTAAAATTGCATTTCAAATTAAATTTCTGGATATTGTTTAATATCTCCAATTAAACCTTTTTTTTTTTTTTTGCAATTAAGGCTTAGGATAGATTTGCAGCTACACGTCACCTAGGTGGCAACGAACCACAAAAAATTTAATTGTATGAAAAACACTTGAAATAGTACATGTACATGACAAAATTCGGTTAATTGCAAAAATATAAATAAATTGAAGCTTTATTTAACAATATTCAAAATTTTAACTTAAAATATAATTTATAAAAAACACTTCGATTCAAACCACAATGGAACTTTTAAGTTGTTTATCATATAATTTAAATTTTTATATGTTGTTATCACGTAAATGCGATGTAGGCGACAAACAGAAATAAATCTACTCGTAAGCCTTTATCGCTAAAAAAGATTAAGTTGAATTTTTTTTACTTTATCAAAATATTTAATTTAAAATACAATTTTAAAAAAATGTAATTTAAATTGCCATCAAATCTAAAATTTACGGTGAAATAAATTTTCACTTGAAAATGAAATATAAGAAGGAATAAATGATATTATAAATAAATATAAGTAAAGGATAAAACTATAGCCAAACACGCCTTATAATATATGAAGACCTAATAGCTGTTATTGTCTCTCGCCTTCATTTTAGGGTTTAAGGATCCAACTCTATTTGACTGCTCTGCATCTCCGGTAGATTTAAATCCTTTTCTTGCGTCACAATTTATCTTCAATTTTCGATTGTTGAAGAATTCTCAATCACCTCTCTTCGTGTTTCTCCACTTTAGATCTAATGGCATCGAACAACGCGGGCAACGCCCCCTCTGCTTTTGAGAGGGAGCAGGTAGGCGCACACGAATTTATGTAACCGAATTTGTAATTTGATATCCCTTGGCTAATTTTTTGTTTCTTGTGCAGATCATTGGAATGATGGAGAAGGAGATGGAGTATAGGGTGGAAATGTTTAACAAGTAAGTGATCGTGTCCCATGTGTTTGTGAAAATGCCTCGTTGTCGAATTTTCAACTGATCATATTCGTGTTTTCCGATTATGGATGTAATTAACTGTTTGCTATGTTGTATTTGATAATTGTTGTTAAATTTAATTTATATTGTAGTGCAGAGCTTGTTTAGATTTAATCTAATTGATACCACGACTCACTAGTTCTCTCACTTATCATTCTCAACCCTGTTTTATGGTATTACTCATTTTTTATTTTCAAATTTTGAGCTCTGAGCTTCTGTGAATTGAAAAGCTGAAGAAGTGACATGAGTTTGTGTGCATAGTGCAACCTGTTTTGTGTTCCAATATGCATAACGAGATTCATTCATATCTTCTTTCTACTGCAGGCTTACGCATACTTGTTTCAGCAAATGCATCGAAAACAAGTATGTCTTTCTGATACCAAGTTACTTCTTTCAATTTAATGTAGATTTTTGTGCTCTAGGAATTGCGTTTGAATCTCATGATATGAATGGAAAGAAAATTGTGCCTGAACCTTTGAATTGATGCTTAATGGCACTGCAATGCATATTTTCAGGTATAAGGAATCCGAGTTGAACATGGGTGAAAACAGTTGCATTGACCGATGTGTTTCCAAGTACTGGCAGGTGATTAAATAACTCCGCCACTTCTGATTCGCTTGATATTCACTAAACATCTTCGTGTGATTAGTTTGATTTACTAGAATTTTTCTATACATTTTTTCACAAAAGTTAATATAGCCTGTCAAAATCTGAAAACCATGGTTCAACTCAAATTAGATGCTTGAAGATGAATTCCGTAGTTCGTGCACACATGTCCATACGAGTATAATGTGTTTACTTGCTTTAGATGGCTGAATTACCACCATCAGTCGAATCAGTTATAGTTTTAATTCTTCTGAAACCTCTGAAAGTCAAGCTCTTCACTGCATTACTCTTGTGTACTTTGTATGTCTCTATACATCCAGAGAATATAAAAGAAACTGAATAATATTTAAAAATAAAAGTTAAGATATATAAACATATTCTTTGCATATTTTGTAATCTTTGTTGATAAGGATAACAATGAAGACCAAGTCATTTCTGGACTTATTTCAGAATATCCTTTTTGTATATCTTATGAATATTTTTGCAATCTTAGAGATATTAGTTTCCTTGTAATTCTCTACCATAAACATGTGCCTCATCATCACTTAATAACTATGTATACATCGGTCTTGATTGTTTTGGAGGTGCTCCTACATAAACCATTTAACTCCATGTGATTATTTACTACAGGTGACTAACTTGGTTGGCCAACTTCTTGGAAATACTCGACCCCCGATGTAGAGGGTATAATTTTGCTCTTGCTATTTTGACGTGCAGTGATGTAAGTGCGAATTTTGTAATGGAGCGAACTTGCTCCCATTATTGTATGTCAAACTCAATGATCTCTTAGACGGCACCAATTTTTATTGAATGAGATGCATATTACGACGTACTGACACACAATAGTTACATGAAATTTTACTTTAGCAATGTTTCACTTCCATGAACTAGATTATCCTTACATACTAGCCAATAATTCTGATGCACAGTGGTGTAGAAGAATAGACATCATTGGATGATATATTTGTCATTTGATTCTTGTTTATGTTTCTGGTCTTATTTCATTACATTCAGTACATGTCACGATTAATTACCTGTTAGAGTTTTCATATTGTATTTCATTACCTTAGTACATGTCACAATTAATTAGTGGTGTTATTTGATATGTGTGGTTTGTGATAGTTCTTTTGAAATATGAGATTGTGGCAGAAAGTAGAATAGGAGATATCAGCCCAATATTCATACAAAACAAAGAATGACGGCCGTTGATTCGCATAAACAAAAATAGTGATTGATTTCAGATGATCTTCTGGTGTTTGACAAGGGTTTGATAGTAATGATAAATACAAGAAAGATCAATCAAGAAATAGTAGAAATCTATACAATTTTAGTTTTTGTTTCTTTTTGCTTCCAAGTTTGTGGCTTCTTTGAGTGATTCTTGAGCATCATTTTCCATTCCAAGTGCCAGGAGTGAAGCTGCTTGAAGGTAAAAAGCAGTTGGCCATTCTGGTGATACAACCAGAGCTTGCATTGCATCCCCTAGTGCTTCATTAGGCATCTCATTCATCAAATAAGATAAGCATCGACGAGCATACGCGGTCGGTGATATCATCGTCCCACCATCGATGAACTGCACCACAAACACAGGATTGACCCAATTCAGGCAACATTCGATATAATAGCATGACTAGGACTAAAACTTGTTTAAATTCCATTAATCCTACTCAACAAAGAAATGTTTTACCTGTGTATAGCAATCAATCGAGGTTGTAAAATCCTTAGCTCGAAAAGCAGCATCTCCGTGCTTCTTCGAATTCAATGTCTCCTGCATCTGATTCGTCCATAATTGGAACGATAGCTGTGCGAGCAAAATGAAAAACCCAAAACTGTTATAACAAAAACGTGCTCCTAGCATCAATGTATGATTACGATGAGGGGAAAAACGGACCTCGTTCGCGATCCCTTCATCGTCTTTGTACCCAGTTTTCTCCAATATTTCATGTATGGCAGTGAGATCCATTCGCAGGCAAGCTTCACCCATGGGGGTCAGCTGTAGAGGTTGATCACTGCTTTCATTTCCTCTTGGAATGCCAAGTAGAACATAAGAAGGAACCTGATTTTTTCAAATAATAAGAATTATTCTTCTCTCAACTTATAAACCCACACGCTAGAATTTATAAAAAAATTCAAGTGTTGTTTGTTCATCATACGTCAGTTTCTTTCTGAAGAGGCGAGAGACAAGCGACAAGAGTCTTAGCGTTTGGCCTTTCTCGTGCTTCGTATTGCAAACAACGCGTAGCTAATCTCACCAACTCTGTTCCATCATCATTCGAAAAATGGCCCTCCAAACAAGAATCCATCAGCATCAGAAAGTTCTTGCCTCGAATAAGATCAAGAGCCTGGATGAAGAAAAAACAGACATTCGAATTCAGGCAAGTTTATTAAGATTCATCATGGGAGTTGTCTGTCTGAGCAGTAGTGAACACACAGAGCTTTCTTATCGAAAAAACGAGTTTAAAACTTACATGGCTAGGTGGTATATGCTTGCCACTAAGAAGATCCAGCAGCATTGTACCAAAACTGTAAACTACACTTTCTGGAGTCACCCTCCCTGCACAGAACACACAACCAAAATCATTTTGACCCACTTACAAAACTGGTCCAACAAAAACTTAGATATAGAATCCATTTAGAGTATAATGTGTAAGATCAGCAGGGTTATAAGCAGTTCCATACAAGCTTTTGTCTACTCAACATTGATAGAAATCGAGCAACTAGCTGAGCCTTTATCTATACATTACCAGTTCTCAGATACTCTGGAGGAGTGAAAGCCAAGTTTGTACTGTAACTTTTGCCGTCTCTACTATTCTTCATTAGTCCGAAGCAAGACAGCCTCGGATTACCATCCTATACAAAAGAAAAGCCGAGCATGAGACAATGTAGTGAACAAACGATGACCAACAATTTACGGAGGAAAATCTCACCTGATCGAACAAGACTCTGTAAGCATTAAGATCGTGATACAATCCTCGTCCTTTGTTACTGCAGTAGTCCAAAGCTTGGGCCAAATAAAATGCCACCCTCAACCTCATTGCCCATTTCATCGGCTGGTTCTCCCCTATTCCGGTCACATAAGCATACATAATTCACCATTTTCTAATGGGAAGTGTTGAAAATTTAGATAAAAATGGCACAAAAAGTAAATGAAAACTAGGTTCTGATTCAAAACCCTTTGGCTGGTTCACCAACCACAAGCACATGGTATGTTCAGAACACGTATCAAGAGAATTGAATGAATCTTGTTGAATTTATTGTATTCTGAAAACTAGAGTTCTTGGTAATAAATTGAATAAATGAAACTCACAATGAAATAAATGCTTTGCCAGAGTCTCGTTGGGCATAAACTCTGCTATCAGTAATCTCTCCTCCCCTTCAAAGCAACACCCTATCAGATTCGCCAGCCTCTCACTTCTCAGGTTCCCTACTGCCTTAGCCTCATCCTTCAATTACCCACCCAAAAATCAAACAACATGAGAGAGAGAGAGGACAAACTTCCCCCATCTCTAATCTTGATTCTTGATCAGAAAACATACACACATAAAAAGCCCCAAAACTCTTGTTTCTTTCATAAAGAACCATATGCAAAGATGAATCTAATCAGACTCTAAAAGAAATTGCAGAAAGGGACAAACACAAAAGAGAACTCTGCTTAGATGACAAAACAAACAAACATACTAACCAAGAATTGACGAGAATCAGGCCAAGCAGATCGATTAAAACGCTTGACAGCAACACAGCTTCCATTTTCAAGCAAACCTTTGTAAACTACATTTGGGGCCTTCTCTCCATGCTCTGAAACTATATTATCCGAAGAAAACCCATTTGTTGCAGCTTCCAACTCCTCCCATTTGAACTCTCTGAAGCTCGGAATCGAATCTTTCTCCCCATTTTCTAAAAACCCACAAAATAAAAAACATTCTTAACAAACACCCACAAATTTCAAAACCCAATCAAGATTTAAAAAAAAAAAACACACACACACTAACCCGGATCAGATGATCGAAGAGCGGTGGGTTTGAGATGCGAGTGCCACCAACACAGGGAAAATTTCGAGCACCGTCCCCCCATTTTCAGTAGAAAAAAAAAAGCAGTTTATTTGTGAATTTATAAGTAAAATGTTCTCTTTAAAAGTATCAAAACTCAAGATTAAGCATTAGAAAAATCTCTGGAAAATGAGATCTCCTTTGAATGGTGATTTTCAGCTCTCACATTCGAAGAGCATGCATTATAAGCATGGAGTAAGTGTGATTTACATGGAGCATGATTTTTCATGAAAATTTCGCTTTGGTAAAACACACACGCACGCACTTGTGTGTGGGAAAAAAGTGTCCTTTCTTTTGCCCCCCTTGGTTTGAGCTTTCTGCTTTATGCTGTCTTTCTATTTCCTCATCATTCCTCTTTTCTGCCTTATTCTCTGTATTAGTTGGCCGATTTTTCATTCTTTATTGTTTTCTTTTTTGGGGTTAATTTTTTGTTTATTCTATTGATTTGGGACTTTGACCACCCACTTCACCACATCCATTATTTCTTATTTTAATGTTGTGAAGCCATTCTTATTTTTAAATGTAAGGAATGATAATTAAAACCATGTGTTTAGGATAATTCTATTATAATTTTAATTTTAAGAATTTATTTAACTATTTAAAAATTATGCCTTTTTTTAATTCTATACTCTTTATATTTCTTGCGATTATACCAAACACCTTCTCAATAACGAGTAGATTACAAAAATCCACACGATAATATGTCCATATTATTTTATCTGTTTTAATTAAAATTATGTAAAAAAGAAATTTTATTCGAGAAAAATTTATGAGATGTCTCGTGAAATGAGATTATATAAATTAATATTGATCTCATATCAATGTGATAATGAGTTATGCTCAATTCATATCTCATTTAGTTGTCTCATATCATAAGATGGTCTCGCACAAGACTAACTCATTTTATTGCGTCACCCGTCCATTTAAAATAGGAATTTTTTTGTGTGTTAAATATATCGTAGTATAATTTAAGTGTATTTTTAAAAAGTATTTTTTTCTGTAATAATATGTGTAGTTTTTCAATAATAATAAATATAATATTTTTAAAATGCATTTGCAGTGACTTACTCTTGATTATATAGTGTACGACATATCAGCATCATGATTCAGACGATCATTAACAATTATTTTATTTTCTTTAGTTAATTTATTATAATTTTAATTTTTCATTTGAGTATAGGAGTAAATTTTTGGATGATTTATATATAGGTTCAAAAAAGTTACTATATTTACAAATTGATTCAAAATATTTGCACATAATTACATATATTTTCTGCATAGAAGCATGTTTTTTTTTCTGCACAGCACTTATTTGTAAATATAGTGACTTTTTTGAACCTATATGTAAGTCACCCTAAATTTTTTAGACAGCATGTGTACCCGTTATATGTATTTGCAGTTGGTTGTAAGACATTAATGTTAGTAAACAAAAAGTATTTCATAATAATTTGTGTTCATATATAACTAATTTATGCTCTCTTATAAATCTTAGATGATGAAGATGAGATTTGGAAGATGATGCTTTCACATTGCCCAAGGAATGGTTGAATACAAAAAACTTAGAGTTTTGTGATATTTATTAAATTTTGCATTTATTGTTAATGACTAATTTTTATGAACAAAGTTTTAATATAATTTTTATGAATTTATGAACAATTTTTTAAATTTAATTTGAGAAGAACTGCATTATAATTACAATTTTATATTTTATATTGAATTTTTTTTTTCGAAGCCCATTTGTTACCTATTTAGTTCGCTGACAGCTTTAGCTTCTTACTATTAGCGGTCCGTTAAAAGTGAGTGTACGAAATCGCTTAACCTCGTGACCCAATAGGGCTGATTCTAATGAGTTAGGTTCAGCTTGTTTAAATATTTCTACAAGAAATATTAAATGATCATACTCTCTTTTTTTTCTTTTAGGGTAGATTTTATACGAAAATCATTATTGATATTTTTTGTCAAATATTTGATACTATAATTTTTTTAAAACTTGATAATTTAAACTTAAATAATATTATAAATATGAATAGTATAAATTCTTAGTAAAATCACCATACCCAAACACCCCTACCCCCAAAAAAAAAAAACATAACATGTGCATTTTTCTCAATTAAGCCAAAAAACATGAATTACATGGACAAAATAAGGTTTTGGCGTGGTTTGCTGGCAATGCGAGAGGAAGCACCTTCAATCAAGGGTCACCTATAATTTTTTCTTATTTCTTTAAACAATATTATAATAATTATCAACTTTAAATTCATTTTTTTTAAACTATTCTGAAGTAAAATGTCTTTTTTTTTTGCTGTTAAAAATTTGTAAGAGATATATTACTTATGTATTTCTGTTCTTCCTAAATTATCAGTTACCAATTACTTCGGGTCACTCTATCACTTTGACAATTTTTTAAGAGTAAGTCTCTTGTGCACTAATTACATCATGTAATTTTAATTCATTTTTAAAAAATTATACAATTTATTACTTAAAAGTTACACAAATTATTTTTGAAAAGTTACATCATTAAAGATACACTTTTCAGTAATAACATGTGTAACTTTCCAGTAGTATTTTATGTAACTTTTTAAAAATGAACTTGAGTTGCACGGTGTAATTGATGCATACAAGATTAAGCTATTTTTTAATCCAAATGACTAAAATAATCAATAACAAGCTTAACAGGAACAAATTAAATTTTTCATTTAAAAAATGCAAGAACTTTGTTTCATCTTAAAAGTTTAAACTTGTAAAAAATGTAGATCATTTATTCATTTATATAGTTCCTTCATAAAAAGAACCAAACTCAATATATTGTAATATTATGCAAAGTTGAATAAAAAGGCCGGTTACAAAATTATACAAAAGTAACGTAATAATTTTAAATATAAACAATAAACAATAAATAACTATATTATTCAACTTATATTTACACTATCATGCAAAAAAATTATAATTATTTAAAATAGTGCATTATTTTATATCAATATGCGATATTCCAAAGTAAAACATGACAAACCCTTAATTGAAAGTGTATATAAAAAAAATATCACATATATAAATTGTTTTAACAAAATATTGTGGAATGTTACAATCACGAGTAGATTTATTTAAAAGTGATTTCCAAAAAAAATTATATGGAATATATCATATATAGATATATAAAGACCCTTTTGGCTAAATTCTTCCAACTCATGACATTTCAAAACGAGAGCCATCCTAATTTAATTTTTCTATGGAGCTCAACTTGTAATTTATAACTAAGACTTGGATTCTCTTTAGTTTTTTACGTAAATTTTTTATAAAATTAGAAGAGAGATACATAATATATAAAGAGTAAGTTTCTTGTGCACCAGTTACACAGTGCAACTCAAATTCATTTTTTAAAAGTTAAACAAAATACTACAGAAAAGTTACATATGTTATTACTGAAAAATGTATCTTTCACAGTTTAACTTTTCAGTAGTAATATGTGTAACTTTTCAGTAGTATTTTGTTTAACTTTTAAAAAATGAACTTGAATTGCACCGTGTAACTGGTGCATACAAGACTAATCCATATATAAAATCCACTTCTCACAAATTTATATTTTTATTAAATATTTTAATTATGTATCAATCCCCTCCAAAATTTACAACAATTTTATACAACAGAGATAAAGAGGATCTATGGCTAACTAATGCTTTGTAAGAAATTCAACATTGAGCTTCAATCAATAATAAATGGTAATGATTAATGATTAACAAACATTTAGTATTCTTATGAAGTAAAATTCAATCAAATTACTAATAATTCTGTGTAGTAATTATTAATTATTTGCATTGGATTTGAAAAAAAAAAAAAACACTCAACATTTTACTCGTTATCATTAATCTATATCATATGCAACTTTGAGGAGTAAGGTTTTTTTTTCTTTTTTCTGTACGCATGAGAATTAGGGGGTGTTTGTTTGGATCCTTTGGAGGGTGATTAATGGTAATCAAAGTCATAGTGTGTGTTTGGAATGACTCTACTATGACTTTGATTCCTAGAAACTAATAAATCTACCATAATTCAGCTATACGAGAACTATGACTTTCATTCCATACTCTTACCATTCCTTACAATTATACCAAACGTCCCCTTAAAACCTCGAGGTGCTATCAACTCTTGAAAGTGAATCACCCTGTCAGTAGAATGTGGTTTGTGAATCCTATGAATTAGTGAATTCTTGATCAAATTTCAAGTTATAAGAAAAAAAAAATTTATCTTTGTATATGCAGTCAAAGTAAGAAGAAAAAATAAAAATAAAACAGGGTTGGTATCTATTTTTTGGCTTTTGTTCAGCAGTTGAGAAATTAATGATTAGTTATTAGTTCTGGTTTATGGCCAAATAAAGTATAGTTTAAGACTTGTAATGTCATTTTCACTATATTCTATAACACTTGCCAGATCAATTGACTTGTCTCACCCTTTTGCTTTTAAAGATGATCAATTCTAAAATTGTATATATAATATTATTATTTCCTACTCATAAAAATATTATTTTCAATAAAATTCCACATATACTATTTAAAAATTCACATTCAATATCCTAAAAAATAATGCCTAGTCTGGCATATATCAAGTGCACCGTTCAACTCAAATATATTTTTAAAAAGTTGCATTATTTATTATTGAAAAATATATTTTTAAAAGTACACTTTTCAGTAATAACATGTTTAATTTTTCAGTAGTATTTTGTGTAACTTAAAAATGGACTTGAGTTTCACGGTGCACTTAATCTACAATAAACTTACTCAAAAATAACACTTCCTCCATTTTATAATTATTTGTACATTTGACTTATTGTTTTGCCCCATAAATATTTGCAAGTTTGACTTATTTATCTGTCCCACAAATATTTGTATACTTGAGTTATACATTTGTCTGTCACGTTATTTGCACTCATCAAAATTTCACAATTTTTACATATTTACATTTGTCATTATTTTTGCATTTTTGGTCCACAAGATGCTAATTCCAACTAATTTTGTTTTAACTTTATGTCCTTTAAAACTTTACTCGGTTATATATTAAAAAAAAACATATTCACTTGTTGAAATAATTTTCTCACTCATAAGTTGTAAATAAAAAAGAAAAATGTTCTTTAAAGAAGTACAAATATTTTATTTACCAATGTAACAATTATGTATTTTGTTGTGGTGTTGATCGATAGAAAAATTTCACGTAATTGTAAAAAAATTGGAGTTTTTCACGTTAAATTCTTTATATTGTTGATTGTGGTTTTATTTGTTTTTCTGTTAATTTCTCATCATAAATTTTGAAAAAAAAAAAAAACATGTCAATTCACCTTTATCATAGACACCTCAAAAACTAATGACGTTGATTTCATATGTTCATGTCGTTATTGACTAAAGTAAAAGCTTATATATATATGAATCAATTAATTTTGAAGAAATTGTAATAATAGCAAATGAGTATTACTCATGATTCAGTTATGTATGGTCCCTACCTACCACAAATACATAAATTTGAAGCTGTCACGTCATTTATATACCTTATATATCAAAAAAAAAAAATTGCTGATAAGCTTTATTTATCTTATATTTTTGAAATAATCACGGGTTGGTATAAAAGTAATGCAATATTTTTAAATAGATACAAAATTTTAGAATTATAGTGTAAATATAAATTGAATAATAAAATTATATTTTTACATATTGTACTTATTTAAAAATAATGCATTATTTTTATATCAATTCGTAACTTACTCACAAAAAGAAAAAAATAAAAAGATGGATCACCCAATATTATTCTCTTTATTAGAAAAAATTATGGGAACAAAAGTAATCTTGATTCATAAATAATAAAACTAAGTATATCATCGCAGAGTTGAGTACTCCCTTCATTTCAAAATATATATCACTTTAGTTTTTTATACTTTTATCGTAATATATATTATTTTAGATTTTTTTTTATATATATAGCAACTTCAATTGCAGCCATCTTCGTTGGAATAAATGTGTGTTCATTGTTATGCATTTACTATCATTGTTATGCATTTTAGATTTTATATTATATAAAAGTGATATTGTTATATGCATTTATTATCATTGTTATGCATATACACTATCAATGTTTAAAAAATTATGCATATTTTTATAACAGTAATAATATGCATGAGTAACAGTGATACTGATTATACATAATACTGATACAAATTTATGTGAACTTGAGTTCATAAGAGACTTACTAAAAAAATATACGGATAGTACATTTATTTTTTCTTGGATTTTTCAGGTAACACTAATATGTAATACACCCGTGATATCTAATTAGAAGTCAACGGTTGAAATACACTCTTATATTAATACACCCACACATATAGGAATATACTTATAAGTAAAGTTGGAAATTTTTTGTATTTAAAAAAAAACATAATTGACTGATTCCCATCAGATCCTAAAGCAAATATCAAATTTCCTTGCACGTGAAAAAAAAAATTGGGTCACTTACATATTGATTCAAAAAAGTTACTATATCTATAAATTAATTTAAAAAAATTGCACGGAAGTATATTTTTTTTTACACCGGACCAATATGTAATTTTTATCAATTCGTTGAACTATTTTGTATTTTTCCCAAAAAAATTATGATATTTCTTCTGTGGACCATAACTTTTCAACGATTTTTTTTAAAATATCTTTTTAATTTTAATATCGTGATCGTAATTTTAATTTATTTAAGTTTATTTCTCGTTAGTTTGATTTTGTCTTGATTTGAAGTGAGATTGAGTTTCCCAAGTTTTAATTGAGTAGAAAATAAAATAGGAAGCTGAAATTGCGCCAACATGAGTACCCCTGGAGGGTCAGGTTGTGGGGCCTATCATATCCTTTTCACTGTACAATTTTAATACCAAAGGGGACAATTTTCCACACTAAAAAGTATCATAAAAGGTACAAGGATCATCGAGGCACATGGCTAACAAAACTAGCTGTATACAGCCCATTCCTAAAATATCAACTACCTAGATATACCGTATATCTTAATATTATATAAAAATGAAGTTATGAGATCAATTAAAATGCTCGATTTTGAAATTTCTCTATTCTCATTAATTCTAGCATTAAGAATTAATCTCGATCTTATAATTTAAATATTGTAATCTTGACCGTACATTTTGTTATTTTATAAATATATATATCTTATATAAATCTTATAAATATATTTATAATATCAAATCCTATATCTATTTTTTAAATCTCAACCGTTCATCTTAATTTCTATACTTCTATAAATTGCAAGTCCATAAATATTATTATTCTCATCTTTTAATCTTTTTTTTTTTGCGTCTTATTACTTCTTCTTATTTCTTTTTTTATGTTCTTATTTATAGTATTCTGATATTGAAATTATTTATTTATCTTTTTATGTTCGAGTTTTTTTTTTTTTGCATATTCATATTTTACATCTAATAATTTGTTGAAATAATTTTTTTTTCTATTGTTACACAATTTTTGTGGGTTTTTTTTATGTAATGCTTAATTGCTATAATTGCAGATCTATTTAATTTAAAATTTTGATGTTTGAATTGCTTTCTTTTCTATTGTTACACAATTTCATGATTTTTTTAGGTAATGTTTGATTGCTACAATTGCAGATCTATTTGGTTTAAAATTTTGATGTTTGAATTGTTAATTTATTTGGCTTTTTAATAATTTTTTTCATGTTCTTAATATTCTAATTTTTTTAATATTATATTTTAATTGCAGGTTCGTATTAAAATAATTGTGTCTGCGTCATACATACCGTAAGTTATTTATAATTCTAGAACGAAGATGTTATAGAACATAATATTGTATATGCATTGTGCATGTGTGCATATTTTTTAAGTACTTAATTTATTTACCGCAATATTGTATATACATTGTGCATATGTAAATCATTGATATACGTATATGTTAGATTCAAGAAATCACACACATACAAACACATATATATATAAAATAAATAAATCTTATAAAATATTATGTTCTTGATTATTTTAATAATATATTTTTTGATATATTTTTCATTTTCTTTTAACATACTTATATAATAATAAAAATTTATATTATAAAATATTATGTTCTTGATTTTTTTATTCATATATTTTGATATATTCTTGATTTTCTTTTAACATATTTATACAATAAGAACATTTTATAATTCAAATTTTACATAATTAGGTGGATGTTAGCACATTCATATTTTAAATATTGTGTAGGATAGCCTCAAATTAAAGAATTATATAAATATAGATATATTATCGAATAAATCTATATATAAATATGCAAGAAATTAAAATTTATTGATTCACATAATATAATCTATATTAAAAATATATTTTTTAATAATTCCGCGTAATACGCGAGTTTACGTACTAGTATATATATATATATATATATATATATATATATTCACATCATTATTTTCTTTTAATACGTCTGAAATTTGTCAAAAACCTATTTAAAAAAAAAACTTTTAGAAATAATTTTAATCCTAATTTTAAGGGTCATTATTTGATTTTAAGCCTATTTTTAACATTCAATCTTGAAAATAATCTCCATCCATCCCTCTATAAGTTGCTTGTTACTTTTTGACACAAATATTAAGAGTATAAAATACTGATATAGTATAGGTGTTGTGGTGGGAAAAATAAAAAAAGTAATGAGAATAGTGTAAAAGAGTAATTTCCAAAAAATGTAAAAAGTCAAATGAGCATCATATAGTGAGACGAATGAAAATAATAAAATGAGCAACTTATAATGGGACGGAAGGAATATTAGAAGTTAAATCCTTTTTGTTCTATATTTTCAAGACAGGAGATTGTAAGAAAAACAAACTTACAGCACAAGGACAATTTGGATATATAAAGACATCTAGTTGATATGTTTCTCTATTGAACAAGTTTTAACAAAGTGCTAATACATTCAGAAGAATGAAGGCATGTTTTTAAATCCATTTAAAAGGGTAAAATCCTTTTATTTTTGAATAAGTTGGTTTTTTCCAACCTTTTTAAACACACCATAAATTTCTATGAAATTGATGATCAATCACCGTATGATATGACGTTATCTTTTTTTACGGATTGATCTCATGAAAGAACGACACGTTTAGGAGATGTTTGCTTTAAAGAGTAAAGTAATCCGTCCCTTCTAAATAAGCACATTTAGAAGGAATATATTACTTCATCCTTTAAAATAAATACCTCTGAGACGAACCAAGCATATAGAGATTAATTTTAATATACATATGATGCAGTTGCAGAGACTCCAGCATATGGAAGAGGCTAATCACCATTTTGTCCCTCGTAAACCCCCTATCAAGTAGCCAAATAGAACTAAACTGTAAGAATGCAACTATCCCATTTTTTAATATTGAGAGCCCTTCATTATAAATTCAGTTTTCAGCATGCTCCATGTCCCACAAGCACACCACAAAGGCCGATTTTCTTCTTTCTCAAACCAAGAAATGTAGATACAGATTTTGTAAAGCATGTGATACAAACAAAGATGAATGTGTAGTTGTGTACCTCTCCACTTCGCAACCTTCCTTATCTGCCTCCCTCGCTGTCCTCTCTGACTCTATCATCCTCGAATGCTCTTCCGTGAAAAATGATCAGAAATCGAAAAATAAAATTTGGAATTACAGAAAAAAATGATTGAGGCAATCAGAATTTCGAATTCCTATAATGCATGACTAGGCAAACCAACTAGGGGACTACCAAAAAAAAAAGAAGTTTGAAAAACCATCGGTACTGATCATGTGCTGTTAACTGCCCTTTTGGAACGGTGGGGTGGTTTTTCACGAGACGAGATGTGAAGTACGACGATTGAGCCAGAGTCAATTGAGACATCGTTGTTACGCCAATTATACACTATCATTAGCTGTCTCATATCCTTCTTCCATGCTCTTTCCATTCATTAGAGTTCTTGGTCTCTGAGAAAGAAAAACAAAGAGTTAGACTGAATTCATTGATATATCAAGAAATAGAGGTTGGATGTAGGGTGGGGAAGCATGTATATACCCATTCAGCAGAATCTCCAGAACTTGAATTTCCACTCAGGAGCATGTGATTCTCATCTTTTGTCCTGTTATCCTTGCTCAACGGGAGCAACTGCGTTGCACCTCCGTTCGAACGATCAGGGAGTTCTTCATGGGAGAGTCCAAGTCAGGCTCAAAATTGCAATAATGATAAATTAAGGGTTAATTGCAAGATAAATCACAACCTTTTCACGTTTCTTTAATTACAACACATTAATAAAATTTGCAATTTGAGACACACATCCTTTCACAATCTATCACACAACAATTTTCCGGCAAGTCCTGCTGATGTGAAAATTTATATGAAAGCGAGAAAAACAATGATTTAATTGAAACGATAACAAAAAAATCATAAATTTATATGCAACTGTTTCAAAGATTTTCCGACTGTCATGTCAGCATAATTGCCGGAAAAAAAACACGCAATTTAATTGCAAAATTCGAAAAGCATGTGAATTGATCACGAATTTTAAAAAACATATGTTGTAAAACATGGAAAAGTTGTATTTTTTTATGCAATTAACACATAAAATTAAGACAGTGCAACGAATTTAAATTTGGCAACCTGGTAACTTCTTGTCTACAAAGAACACAACCAAATTGACTGTGTACCTGCAAACAAGTTACACATCAAAAGAATCATTAGACTAAAATTGAACATCTAAGTTGAAACTTGAAACCCCAGGATAAGTAGATATTACCATGCAACAACAACATCAACTGTATAGTGCTTACGGGACGCCACAATCAAAAAGCTTTGAGTCACGACGAGTAACCAAGCACAATGTTTTACGTACCTGACACACCCACCGCTCATTTTCAAATCATTCAATGCAACCCCCACCCCACCCCAAACACATGTTTAAAAGAACAGGGGAATTAATTACCTGTGAGAACCATATTTGTTGAATGTGCGTACAAAGGTTAGAGAGAATATCATGTGAGATGAGAATATTAAATCACCACAGCCATAAAGCGCTCCCTGAGGAACTGAAAAAACCATAAATATGGAGAAAAAAGTCAAGTGTTCCTTCGAATTAACCCAATAACAAGATATGAGAGATGGAATAGGAAATTGTCACCTACAATTAATTAATAGAACTTCTAAAATATTATCAGGGCGAGCCAGCCTAGCAAGCTTTGAGCCCTATATCATTCACAACAAAATTTCCAATATAAATTGCAATAATTCACTTACAAGTTCTATAGTAGATAATAACGAGGAAGATCTTCAAAAGAAAGAAGTAATACACGTCAATTTTTACCTCGCGGCAATGATAATTTGGACCAGGCAATTGGGTAGAATAAAAAGTTATTATCCTAAGAAATTGACAAGCCTGCAGCAATGTAGACAAAATAATATGTTTACAGAAAGATTACAATATCAGTATTAGTGAGCAAAAAGAAACTTTTGAACAAAAAATTATGCAGTGCTAAAGCAATTAGAAACTCAAAAAGACTTACTGTCAAGTATGCATACATTATTATAAATTATACACTCACTTATCCACTACACACAACAAAAATATAAAGACAGCCAAAATTGCACTCACAACTAAGAATGCAAATACCCTGCACCATATCAAGACAGTGTAGATCTTCTTACTCTTCAAAATGAAAGGATGGAAAGTCCACTGTTTACAGCATCACAAATATTAAGAAGTTAATTTACACATAAAATTAAACTTTGCAGAAACAATAAACTAGTTATGCAAAAACTCACCAAGACGAAAGATAGAAAAATGACAGTAAATACAATCTCACTCATATAAGATTTGTCTCGTCCAAGCTCCTACAGGTGGATAAAGTTTACAGCATAAGAAGAGAACCCCAGAAAGAGCGGGGTTATCAGTGAATTAGTATATAGTTAAAAAAAATTATATATGAAAAATTATGACACTTACTGGAAGAAAAAAGAAGCCAGCATCCTGAAGTGTCGGTCCTGGCCTATGTAAGTAGTGAACTCCTCGAGCTGCTACGCCATGAATGTACTGATAAAAGGTATTATAGATAGACGTCACATTCTACACACTAAACCTATAACGGAATCAAAACTCGAAAGTTCTTTTTTGTTCCCATTAAATGTTTAATCTACAAATTGACATCTTTAGTTTTATGACGATACCATGGCATGTACTAATATGGAATACGAACATTGGATAGAGTTGCAGAAAAAGCATATGCATTTAACTAGAGAACCAGCATATATCAGTACATAAAGCCATATAATTTCCTTATTAGGAGAAGTCCCGTGTCTTGAATATCACAAAGTATTAACATACAAAGCTAACTGCTGCGCTCCATTTTGGGGAAAACAATAACAGAAGTATAGCAACTTCCAAACAAGGAACATCTAGGGGCTTATTTAATGATCAACTATGTTACTGGTCTGATATAGGCTTCTCATTTCAGTGGATTTACAAATGGCATAAGAAGACACAAAAGCTTTTCCTTGAGATCCGAAGGTCTTCTAACATAAGAAAACAATGTGTTGAAGATATACATCTATTCCAGCTTCGAAATTATTACTCAATTGGCACAAGGTCACCACTACGATCTTTTTTAGCCAAGAGACATTAGTTTAAAAAAAATTATCAGACTATGATTTTTCTTCTTCTTCTGTGAGTTCAAACTCAATTATAATTATACGACAATTTAGGAAACAAACTATCTATGTGAAGTGCAGTGATCATTATTGCAAGAAATTTAAGCACAAAAAGAAAAAAGACACACTCATACACATAATGGGTTATGATTTTCATAAATTCCACTGCATGTTGGCACGATCACCATTCTTTTGCTGGAAAACAAACAGATATTGATCGGATCAAAAAACAGAGCGACAGAGATGAACAGACCTGAAATATTAGACCCCCTAAAATATACTTCCAATTTTCTCCAAGAAGTTTGATTTCTATTGAGGTCTCCGTACAAATTCTCTTCCATAACTTCTCGCAGAAAAAAAAAAACAATAAGAAACATATGCCGATCGAATTAATCTCAACAATTTCTACGAAAATTAAATTATAAACAAAAACCAAAATAGAATGCGAACCTTTGAAGCTTCGCGACCAATGTAAAGCGGCATCTTGTGGCAACAACAGCGCCATATTACATCACGAACAAACCCTTACGAGAATCGGCATTTTTCATTATTAATTTCAATTCATTTCCAATATCTCAACGGCGCCAAAACCAAATAGAAGATCTTAGATGATGATTATAGATTGTGCCGATTTGTTTAGAATGATTGGAACTGATATTAAATTGCAGAACCTCTTCTCTCTCACTATAAAACTGGGTCGTGGGGGGTGTTCACGTTTTTTCTTCTTCTCTCTCTCTCCAACGTTCTTTTTTGAATCTTTTGATTTCTCTGTTTTGTCTGCCAAACCAAAGAGGACAACACGGAGGACAGTTGAGAGCCAGGGTAGGGACGGTCAAGATTTTCTTAAAATAGACACATCTAAACAAAAATAAAATTGATGGAATATGAAATTTTAAATAGTTTGTAAGTTGGGTATATTACTCCCTCCGTTCACGATAATTAGTCTACCTTAGTTGTACACGGTTATTAAGAAAAAAATAATTTTGATGTGTAAAAGTGAGTGCATTAGTATAAAGAAGTGTTAATTATTAATAAAGTATTTAATGTGATGTGTAAAAGTGAGTATATGTGTATAAAAAAATAAAAATAATGATTGAAAATTTTCAATTTTGGATAGGTAGACTATTTATTGTGGACGGCTATTTAAGGCAATGTGGACTAATTTTAATGAACGGAGAGAGTACTATTTTAACCTCGGTAAGAATTATTAGTGGAAATTGGTTCTTTTGTAGTGTGCATAGTATAGCCAAATTAAAAAGTGTAGGTATTGTAGGAAAATAGTTTATGATAAGTTTATTATAAAATTATTTTAAAGTATTAAATATTTGATTAAGTGTATCAAAACATGCATCACATGTATTAAAAATTGAGGTCAATATATAAATTTAATTGACATCAGCCTTTGATACACTTGATGAGAATTTTGATACACATGATTAAATATTTTATACTTTAAATTGATTCATGATAAGCTTATCATGAACTATTTTCATACAAAACTTTGCCAACTTAAAAAAAAATGTAGGATTTAAATGAAAATGGATTATGATAATTTTATAATAAACTTATTTTAAAATATTACACATTTATTTAAAAGTATTAAATAATTTATTCGAAATATTAAAAATTTGTATTAAAAAAATTAAAGATGATTTAAATATAGAAAAAAATATAAAATAGTTTAAAATGACACTAAATACAAATTGATTCCATGCAAAAAAAAAAAATGTTATATATTTATACAAATATTTAGAATCAACTTATAAATATGATCACTCTAGAACCAATATCTAAAACCACATAATTCTTTTCATTCTCATTTCCATTTCGATTGAAAAAATTTCAAATCAATTGTCATGTGAAAATTTAATACTCCCTCCGTCCCATAGATATTTGCACCTTACGGGACGACACATTTTTTTAAGAAAAATATATTTTATATGATAAAGTAGTGACATATGGGTAAACATGTGTATATGTTTGTGAGTGTATACGTAAAACAATGTTTTTTTTTTAGTAATGTGCAAATTTGTGTGGGGCGTCCAAATAAAAAAAGTGTGCAAATTTCTGTGGGAAAGAGGAAGTATAATATAAGTCACGAAATCGAGAATTATTTAAGATATGTGAGCAATACCTAACAAGAAAAGCGAAATTCTCAAATTTATAAGGTCCTTAAAATACATAATCTTATTTCGTTAAAAAAAAAAAAAATTGAGCAATTTGTTAGAAACACATTTTTATCAAAATTCAATCATAATATTATTGAAATGGGTTCCTTCATCATTTTTAATAAAAAAAATTACAGTGACAGAAAAATCTGTTACTTTTCATTGTGGAGAGCCTCGTGAAACAAAAATTAATAATTTAAAAGTTTTTTAAAATAAAAAATAAATAAAAGGCCTTTCACAATAAAAGTTGATTAGTTTTAGGAGTCTTTTAATGCATTAAATCCAACTAAATATCATGAAATTATTTGGCCACGTTTCCATATTTTTTTAGAGTAGTTACTGTGTGAAAATAGTTCATGAAAAATTTATCATGAAATTGTCTTAATGTATCAAATATTTGGTCAAGTATTTCAAAATATGCATCATGTGTATCAAAAGTTGAAGTCAATAAAAAAATTATTGACTTCAACTTTCGATACACCTGATTAGATTTTTTATACACCTAATTAAATATTTGATAAGCTTATAATGAACTATTTTTATACAATACTTTGCCATTTTTTAAGGGTTCCATGTTATTTCAATACACTCCTTTAAAATAATTTATAAAAAACGGCAAATTTAATATATCTTCAAAAAAAATTTAAAAAAAACATGTGCATTTTTTAAAGAAAAAAAAATCCATAATTTTTTAACCTTTTTTTTTTTCAATTTTTTTCGTGTATAAACAAAAAAATTAAAAATAAAGGAGAATATTGGACCGAATATAAATTCAGCCAAAATATCACTTTCGGAGGAAAAATAACAATGTTGGGCTAATTTGACAGGAAGAAAAGCCCAAAACTTTCGCAGGATGATAAGCCCAATAACAACTTTCCATCTTTTTTTTTTTTTTTTGATTGAGTAGTTAATTTATCCTAATATGTTTATAGTATTGATAAATTTAAATTTTTATTCTCTTTCTATTGTGGACTTCATTGGAGTTTTTTTTTTTTTTTTTTAATGAATTGAAATCCTTTTAGATGCATGGGCCATATAACATAATATATGTGTTATGAGTGCAAAGAAAGTGAAATAAACTCAGATGAGCAAGTACTGCTAATTAACTGAACATTATACTATCAACTGAGGAAGTCAGCTGATAGGTCTGCTGATGGTTAGTCATCTGATAAGGACAGCTGAGATCGTTTGAGAAGTCTACTGAAAGTCATCTAGGATATCAGCGGAGTCAGCTGAGGGGGTCAGCTGATGGTAGTCAGCTGAGGTGGTCAGCTGATGGAGTCTCCTGAGTGGTCAGGATGATCAGTCAGGATAGTCAGGATGAATGATCAGGTCAGCTGGTCAGGTCAGGATGAAAGTCTACTGATGATATCAGCTGAGTACTCAGACTCAGCTGAGGACATATCACATCAGCAGACAAGACAAGGAAAGAGCATACTGACTCCAAATTCAGGAATTAACTCAGGATAAGTTACGAAGCGGTTTAAACTTCCAAGCTGGACAACGGGCGATCAGTTTAACAGAATTAAAACTGAAAATCGTTGGGCTCTGACATTTATTCATTTTCGGTTGCAACTGTAGCAGTTTTCTTGTTAGGTGGTTACAATCACTAGCATTAATTAGGGATTTCATTCTCCTATATATACACGCACATATGTATAGAGGAAAAAGACCATCATATACTTGAGAGATTCAAAAACACTTGTAAATTGTATTTTCTTCATCAATTAGTGAGAGAGGTGCCCTCATCCTTGGACGTAGATCATTTCTGATCGAACCACGTAAATCTTGGTGTTCTTCAATTTCTTTATTCCAATTGATTTCAAAATGATTGTTAACTCAACAATATGAGATCGTCATTTGTCCAACATAAGTTTTTTATGGTTAAAGTATTCTTGGGTACATAAATGATAGCATTAATATTTATTTAAATACGTAACTTGATCTATTTATAATTATAATACGCTGTCTTACATATATGATGTTTTTGTAATGTAAAATTATTACCCAAATTTTTCTTCACAGAAGAGTTTAAATCAATATTATATATAGCACTTAAAATTTAACCAATTAGATAAGATCCAAAGTGTTGTCCGCTTTGTCTGCAAGAATTTATTTTAGCTTTTTCCAAAAGGCTTATACAATGGAGATATATAGTTGCTTATTGTTCTCATAATTCTCTAATATCAATATGATATATTATTTGATATATATTCCCCACAATCCTTCTCTCAAATAATTAAAGACACCAAACATCTCTCAACTCCATCTAGTTTATAGAGACTCGTCGCCTTACCAAATGATTCATTTTACATACCCCAACACAGTCATATCCATAAAGAACCTCCCTACGTATTCATAAACAATCTCATGCCAATAGAGCTATTTCTTCATTCTTATTAAACTCATAATCCTCCCATATTATTTTGAGTTTGAGATATTAAATTTGATATACCAATAAATTAACACATGCATAGTACTCCACAAATTTTTTTTATACTTTCTTATTTGAAAACATTCACACTCACAAATAAAAGTTTGGACTCCACGATATTCTCATTTTTTCCTTACTTTATCCATCGTTTCAATATATTACTAATTTTTATTAAATCGCATGCTAACTATAGAATTAAAAAAAAAGTTTTACAGACGAAAAGAGTAGTATTTATTGTTTTTTATTTTTTTTTTTGGCTTATATGTGTCATTTGTTCACAATATGGAAGTGGAGAATCTAATATGAAACATGTGATTTCATTGGCAATTCTTCCAAGCATGTTGGCCGTAAATTGAGCATAGATTCCATGAAGCACTATAACCCTAATTAAATTCCCAACTTTACTTTTCTTAGGACATTCTCTCTCTTGAAAACTTAACCCTTAATCCATCCTCCCAATTCTTCCTATAAATCTAAACCCACCTCATATCAAACCCTACATAAACACTTGAATTAAACTATATACTACACTATATATTATAATCCCTTTTTACTACAAAATTAAAATGTCCCTCTTGCCAATTTTCAAGAACACTCATCAACATCATGTCCATGATCCCTTCACCATGGACATTTGGGACCCCTTCAAAGATAACCACCACTTCCACAACACCGGCAAGGCTGAGTGGGGCGAGACGGGGGAGGCGCACGTGCTGAGGGTCGACGTCCCGGCCGGGCTGAAGAGAGGGGAAGTGAAGGTGAAGGTGAGAGATGGGAAAGTGGTGAAAATAAGTGGGAAAAAGAAAGTGGAGAGAGAAGAGAAGCATGAGAATTGGCAACACTTTGAGCGGTCTCAAGGGAAGTTCATGAGGGTTTTGACGTTGCCGGAGAACTCGAGAGGTGATCGTATAAGGTCGTGTTTGGAGAATGGGGTTCTCACCATCACAGTCCCTAAAAGGGAGGTTATCAAAGGTGGGGATGTTGTTAGGGATATACAAGTCAAGGGTTGAGATTGATTGCAACTTTTATGATAATCCATATCGACAATTATTAATAAGGGGTTTGGATATATATTATATGGATTTTGTGTTAACATATCTTGTGTAATATTATTTATCTTGTTATTAAAATATATAGCATAGACTTCTTGATTATGCATATCGAGTGTACACCGTACAACTCAAATATAATTAATTTTAAAAAGTTACATTTGATATTATTAAAAAATTACACCTATTAACTACTCATTCCGTCCCAGAGGTGTTTTCACCTTTGGGATGATACAGTTTTTTAAAAAAGTTGGGTGATTTGTAAAGTTATATTATTAAAATAATAAGATTAGTTAGATCGAAATGTAAAAGTAATGACATTTTGTGTAAATATTGTGAGGATAAAGTTAAAGTAATAATTTCCATTTATAGGGTGTGAAAACAATTGTGGGACGGACAAAAAAGAAAAATGTGTAAATAATTATGGGACGGAGGGAATACTATTTAAAATGCATTTATCAATAATAATATGTGTGACTTTTCAATAATATTTGGGTAATTATTTAAAATGCACCTGGTGCACACATACTAAACTGATATTATAAGTGCTTATAATTCTAAGTTACACATTAAACTCATTTGATTATATTTGCATTTGTTTGAGTCTATTTGTCGGTTCTTATGTATGTTGATGTTGTTTGAGTAGTTTACATGTTGTAGAAATGAATATATGTTGTTCAATCTTAATTCACATCTTCTTCTTTTTTCGTGTGTTTGTTCGAACCTAGTCAGTCGAACATATATAAGTTAAATTTCTGAAAGATTTAATCGAACTAAGTGAGAATTTACAAAAGAATTATTTGAACAATTTGTTTGATAAATATATTTGAACATTTGTTATATGCTTGAAAATTTATGCCATAGAGCATGTATGTCAAAATTTTGGCATCGGTGGTGATCAGAACACTTATGGAGATAAATTAATCGAATATTCAAGTTCATATTTTTTTTTTATTTGCAAATGTTCAGATCAAAATTTTGAACAATTTACAATGATGTTCGGCAAAAAATTCAAAAAACCAGATTCGAACGCCTTCTCTATGCAATTTTCGAACAAAACCTATTCAATATAAAAAATCACACGTAAATTAACCTAAACTCATTCATTGTCAAACTTACAAATTAAACTTAAACTATATTATAATCACAATTTATGGTGAGAAGGTGAAATTTTCGAATAACCAAAAAAATATAAACAAACTATATCCATGACGGTTCCGATGTAAACTAAAAATGGAAAATTTATCATCTAATTGCTTCATTTTCAAATTTCCTTAGAACTATCAAAATAAAACATAATAATTCAAAACTCACAATATATAAAACATTAGTTATTCATTCTAATGACAAATAGTTTTTGCAATTTCCCTACTAAAAAAATGCATTGTGAAAATAAAAATAACAAAACAAAAAAGGCAGAGGAATTTTTTTATTCTTTTTTTTGTATCATTGTAATAGTATATACCCTGTCCTAGGCCTAGTTATTTCTCCTCTGTTTCTACTCTATATCAATCAATCCAAACACACATCTTTCTTCAAATCTTCTACCAATTTTCAATCTCATTATCTCCATCATGCCCATGCCCATGCCCATGCCTCCATCCGATGACAACCATAACATGACCATGCCCATGGATGACATGGCCATGCAAATGACCTTCTTCTGGGGCAAAAATGTCATTATCCTTTTCGCCGGTTGGCCGGGCGGCAGCCTCGGGATGTATATGCTAGCCCTGGTGGCGCTGTTCGTTGTGGCCGCCGCCGCCGAGGTTTTGTCGGAAGCTCCGAATCTGAAGCGGAGGGGTCCAACCGCGGTCGCCGGAGCGGCGCTACATGCCGCCGTTTACGCCGTACGCATGGGTTTAGCGTACTTGCTTATGCTATCGGTTATGTCGTTCAACGTCGGAGTCTTTTTGGCGGTGGTTGCCGGCCATGCCGCCGGACGATTCGCCGTTAAGTTGAGAGAGATGGCGGCGATTGATTCTTAATTAAAGGTAGCTAATTTTGTGTTCAAAATTACGGTGTGTTGTTCTTCTTGCATCATTAGTTGTACATCCCTCGCACAATTTTCTTAAAGATTTAATTTGTGTCATTAGCTTCATTACTAATGTTATAAATTAATCTTCATATTTTCAAAATGTATTTAATTTGGATATAATGATGATTTGAATTTGTAACATCACAATATAGCTGGTTTAAGTAATATCTGAACGTGTCAGAAAAATTAAATTAATTAATTAATTTTACACATTTCTATAGGTTCGAACTTTTAAATGTGATAAAATTCTTTTATGATATTAGAGTTTAGACTTGCCTAAAGTCTTAAGTTCGATTCTCGATGAGAACAACTTTATACATACATATTAGAAATTTGAATACGGGTGAACCTCACGTTGATGGGTCCCACTTGGCAACTTGATGGTTTAATTGTGGTGGAAGCATTAGATTTTCTTGATGAATATTTATGTCATTTTCATGTACACGAATTTTATCTTGTAAGAATCTACATGGGATGAGAAATCGAATATTTGGATAAGGCTATACGTTTATCTATATTTTTGACATTTCTTTTCCATCTATCTTAATTCATAACTAAACTCATGATGGTGTATCTATTGATTCTTTAGGCTTGATATATTTTCACTATCTTATAAAGATAGTAATTTTTTTTTTTTTTAGATTGTGTTTGAATTGAAGAATTTATGTCAATCTATTTATTTGGATAAGATATTTAAATTTGGGTAAGTCTCTTGTATACCTGGTGGATGGTGTACTCACATAACTCGACTCGTAAAAAGAAAGAAATCGACTCGAACCAAATCGAGTCGAGCTCGAGCTATTCGAGTAGCTCTCGAGTTCGAGTTCGAGCTTATAAATACCCGACTCGAGAGGCTCGCGAGCCTAATCGAGCTTACACAATATTTAATACTCCCTCTGTCCCTGATAACATTTAACACTACTTTGTGCACACATATTAAGAAAATCACTGTTCATGAATAAAAATAAATAAAAAAAGATTGTAATCTGAAGGATTAGTTTGAGGATTAACCCCAAACCATTTCCCTCTCCAAACCATCAAATCAAACAGCCTGATAGCTGACAGAGGCCATACATTACATAAATGCTGAAAATTTTAAAGTTCCCACCATTTTTACAAAAATAGAATTCCCTCTAATAAATTTCAGCCTATTAGGAACTATAAATACAACATCAAACCACATTTAATGAGTTCTACAAGTCATAAAAACAGAAATAAATATGGTCAGAGGTAGAGGGTCTGAATTAACTCCAACAGAGAAGGCTTTAATTGCTCAGTTTCTCCTTGCAAACAGCACTAATAGCAAGGTTCACAGTGGAAAGATTGTTGAAGCATCTGCATCATTTGGAGTTTCCAGGAGGACTATCCATAATGTTTGGCAGGCTGCAAAAAAACAGGTGTTAGCTGGACAACCCATGGTGTTCAAATCAAATAAAAAGGGCATTACTCATGAGTCTAACAGAAACCTTCAACTAAATGAAGAAATGATGATGGCCATTCCATACTCAAAAAGAGGAACAATGAGAAGATTAGCTAAAGAGATGAAATGCAGCAAAAGCGCAATCGGTAGGTGGGTGAAAAGTGGGGCAATCCAGCCACATACAAATCAAATCAAGCCCACTATTACAGATGCAAATAAATTCCAAAGGCTGCAATTTTGTTTGAGCTCATTGAAAGCTGACAACTTCAGCAACAAAATCAAGTTCACATCAATGCATAATGTCATCCACATTGATGAAAAGTGGTTTTACATGTCAAGAGCAATGGAGAGATGCTACAAGTTGAAAAGTGAAACTGGGCCATATAGGTCATGCAAGAGCAAAAGGTACATACCCAAAGTTATGTTCATGTGTGCAGTTTCAAGACCCCAATATTCAAGTGATGGGGAACTTGTGTTTGATGGGAAAATAGGCATATTTCCATTCACAAAGCAAGAACCAGCAAAAAAAAAACAGCAAAAACAGATTGAGAGAAACCATGATGACTGTGCCATTAGACTCAATCACTAAAGAGGTCACCAAAAACTGCCTAATCAACCAGGTAAACTATCAGAATTATTTTCATCACATAGTTTTACACACATAAGTAAGTCTCCAAAATAGGAATAAAATTACAATTCCTATTGATGACATTACATTTTATTTACAGTTTCATAACATAAGCAACTTCATCTTTTTTTTTTCCTACAGATAATTCCAGCAATTAAACAGAAGTGGCCAACAAATGCAACAAAAAATATTCTGATACAGCAAGATAATGCAAGACCCCATATTCAGAATAATGATCCTGAGTTTAGGGCTGCAGCCTCATCAGATGGATTCAACATCCAACTGGTTTGCCAACCACCAAACTCTCCAGATACAAATATCAATGACTTGGGATGGTTCAGAGCTATACAGTCACTACAAGTGGAAACATCTTCATATAATGTGAAGGAATTATTGGAAAATGTTGTGTTGTCCTTTGAAAAGCTGAAACACAGTACACTTAACAATGTGTTCTTGAGTTTACAGAATTGCATGGTTGAAATAATGAAGGTCAAGGGACACAACAACTACAAGGAGCCACACATGGGTAAAGATCATTTAATCAGGCAAGGGATACTGCCTGAAATCCTTGAAGTGGATGAAGATTTGGTGAGAGGATGCATAGATCACTTAATTGAAGCTGGACAAATAGAAGACTCAGCATATAACTTTGATGAACTAAAGACCAATCTAGGGTATTGATTTCAGCATGATGAAAATCTTTTTGTAATGTTTACAGCATAAACTAATGTTCTAACAGTCATATAGGACTTGCTTAAGCTGTAAACATATGATGCATATATGTAAGTTTTTGTAAGTATCAACTGTCATTTATTGACATTATGTATGTCCTTTTGAAATGAATGATCATCACATGCATATATGTATGTCCTTTTGAAATGAATGATTGGTTATTTCCCTCAGAATAATTTCATCATAGGGAAACATACACTACATGCATCACAGATACATAAACATGCATAAGGCTGCATAATTATTCCATTAGAACAGGAATAAAAGCATTCACAGATGCATATATATGCATAAGGCTGCATATATTCAACAACAAACAGGCCTAGCATCACATATGCATACATATAGCATAAGGCTGAACAAATCATTCCAACAATAGGCACATCATGAATCATTAATTCCCTCAGAACAATTTCATCATAGGGAAACATCCATACCCTAGCATCACAGATGCATATATAGCAAAATGTTGCACATATTCAACAACAGGCACATCATGAATCATAATAAAAGCATCACAGATGCATAAACATGCATAAGGCTGCACAATTATTCCATAAGAACAGGAATAAAAGCATCACAGATGCATATATATGCATAAGGCTGCACATATTCAACAACAAACAGGCCTAGCATCACAGATGCATATATATAGCATAAGGCTGCACAAATCATTCCAAAAAACAGGCACAAATCATCACAGATGCATATATAGCAAAAGGTTGCACATATTCAACAACAGGCACATCATGGATCATAATAAAAACATCACAGATGCATAAGGTTGCACATATGAGATAGCAGAGTAACCTAAGCACGGCTGGGACATAAATTCCCAGCATCTTAATGTAGAACCGCCACATGTCCTCGCTCCACTTCCAAGCCACCTCATTTGGTTGTATCTCCTCCATCTCATTCACCAAATAGGAATCTGGTACAAAATTATCTTGCAAAAAATTAAAAAAACATTAATTAAGGCTGAATCGGGCACAAAAAAAACATTAAATAGGAATCTAGTACAGAATGTGAAAGGATATTCAAAAGGATATTCTTGAATCTTACCAGAATCCATTAATGGAGTCTCATCAACCCACGAATCTTCTGAATCGGGCACAATCGCGTTCTCAAGATCGAAATCAGGGGAATCAACCTCATATTGATTCAACTCCATTAGAAACACAAATTTTTAGGGCTCAAATACCAGATCGAACAATCGATTTGAGGAGGGAGATATACAAACCAATTTGAGGGGTTTCAGAAGGCGTTACATGCTACTAGGGTTTCGTGGAGGTCGATGGAGGCTAGGGTTTCACAGCGGTTGACGTGCGACCAAGGACGAAAGGCGGTTGCGGAGCAAACAGGGGCATGTCGTTGTGCTGTTGGAGGAGATTCGGACGGCGTCTTTAATGGCGAGTGGTTTGAGCGGTTGCAGAGTCGCGACTTCAGCGGCAGAGAACTCCGGCGAAAGTGGTTGACGTTGCCGGCGCTGAAGCTTAGAGGCTGTGGTGATGCGCGTGAGTGGTTTCAACGACTGCTGGTGCGACGATCTGCGGTCTCCGATCGATCTCGACGCAAGATTCGGTATGTTGATTGCAGCGAACAGAGGGTTTCACATAGAGAGAGAGAGAGAGAGATGAAGCTAGGGTTTCACAGAGATGAAATGAGATGAGAGTGTGTGTGTATTTTCGTGTGTGTGTGTATGTTAATTGGATATGTGTGTGTGTGTGTGTGTTAATTACGTGTGTGTGTGTGTTTTAATTAGTGGGTAATTATAATTTTATTTGGGTAATTATAATTTGGGTTTAATTAGAAATAATTTGTGTGGTTTAGTAATGGCATTATTGTAAATAAGTGTTGAATTTTTTTTCCATTTTTTGGTGTGCAAAGTGTTGTGGGACGGACCGAAAAGGAAAGTGTGCAAAGTGTTCAGGGACGGAGGGAGTATTTTTCTATTAATTTTTTATATAAAAAAAAGTTGTCGAGCTCGAGTCGAGTCGAGCCGAGCTTGAATTTTAGAAAAAAAAAGAACTAAAATATATTTAATATTTTATTTTATTAAAAAAAAATTATCGAGTCGAACTCGAGTTTGTCGAGTTCTTAGCCGAGTCGATCTCGAGCTAAAATAATCAAGCTCGATCAAGTTCGAGTCGAGTTCGAGCTCAACACTACTCGGCTCGACTCGACTCATTTACACCCCTAATTGCAACTGTTTAATGAAAACTCTTATATTATTAAAAAGTGTACTTAAATTGTATTTATCTAAAGATTTTTCTTTTTCTTTTTTCTCAATCGTGGAAATTAGAAATATATTGTGTTGATGGACTTTAAGCTTGAGAATATTGACATATCCAATGCACATAGGTTGAAAATAGAAAACAAGAATGAACAAGAGCTTCGTTAACTCTAAGAACAAGAAATAAACAAATTAGTCAAAGGTTCCGTTTCATCCGATAATTAAATATTTAATATGAAATTTAAATTTATAATCATGCATTAATTAATATGATAGTAATGCAAATACCATACGTACATATTTGCTCCAATCAATCAAATTTATCACATTTTTAAATCGAACAATGCATTTTGTCTATAAAAAGATTATGCAAATGAGGATATATGCATTTTGTCTATAAAAACATTTTGAATCAATATGCAAATTTAGAAAATATATTTAGGACTCATTTGGTTATCGATCTAAGATAAATTAAATTATTTTATCTAATTTGATGTTTGGTTTAATGGATATATAAAATGCCAAGATTCATAAAAAATCCAAAACTAAAATTCAATTATGTTATGAATGGAAGATAATATTATCTTAGCCTCCATTTGGATGGATGGATTTGAAATCCATGGATTTCACACACAAATAATCATCCTCTCCATGAATTTGCGAATAATTAGATTTCATTTTATGTTTAAAATTGAGGAATTCTAAATCCTCTTCAAACTCATGTCATTTGAAATATCTCCACTCTACACCTTTCCATATCTCATTTTCCTTATTTTTTTTCCCTTATCTCCCATCTTTTTATAATTCCTAACTTAAAATGTATGCTTTCTTACATGTATTTTTGTTTAAATCCATTCCTTTTTCAAATCCATTCATCCAAATGGAACCTTAGAGAAGATGTTTGATAATAATCCATTGTGTTTATCTTTACTAAAATACTCCTCTTATATTAAAAATGAGAACCATAATTCACTTTTTTTTTGCTTATGATATAGAGGGTAAAATTGTCAATTACATATTTCTTTATTATTCTTCTTACAATCCAAACATTCAAAATGAATTTATCTTGCATTACTAATTATCTTAATCCATCAATTCAAATATACTATTTAACTCACAAATAACAATCTCTAAATTATAATCTTGTCTAATATATTTTGAGTTATTTATCTTATCCATTAAACCAAATTAGCCCTTCAAGAATATTTCTGTCTTTTAAAATTATTTTTAAAATAAAGAATTATGGGTGGTGAAGTACTTAATAAAAAGGGGGAGGAAATGTCCGTTCCTTATTTTTATTTTTTACTCCCTTTGTCCCAAGATAAACTTCACACTTTCCTTATATGGACGTCCCAACTCTTTCTTCACACCCCAAAAAAGGAAACAACTCATACTCACAAAAGTCAATAAAGTACACTTTTTTATATTTTATTATTTAACTTCACACTCACATACTTCACTTTTTCTTAATATGCGTGAAACTCCACCTATGAAGAAAATGTTGGGATGGAGGGAGTATTATTTTTTGTTGGGCCTTCAACTTGAAACCATGGGAGTATCGATATATCATATATTAATATTAGTGTACACCTTAAAGTATCATTTAAACTTTTAGGTGCATTAACCTGGGCCTTAAAAAATATTAAAGCCCAATTGTAATTTGGTAAAGGTCTGATATACAAGATATTATTGGGCTTAAAATATGCCCAATTGTAGTTTACTGATCAGCAATAATGACTTGTAGTCTTGCACAAAACAGCTTATATAAAAGAATAACTACATAATGGTTCAAAAACATACCTATATTTATTAATTAATTCACAATTTTTACACAGAAATATAATTTTTTCTGCACAGAAACATATTTTTTTTCTGCATTGAATCAATTTGTAATTAATGTCAATTTTGTGAACTATTTTGTAATTTTTCCTAAATAAAATACTTTGTATTTTTCTTATTACAATTTATTCTCTATGAATTGAAGATAATAGCTCAATCGTTATTATGATAGTGTATATCACATTATAATATATTTAAATATTATAATGTATGCTAGTTTACATAAAAGTACATATGATAGTAGAGGTACTCTTGTGTAAGAAGAGTGCATATATCACACAATATTCCACAAAAATATTTGAGTTATATTCCTTTTATAAAATGTATTTAGTTCAGAGCCTCCACAATCTCATGGTCAAGGGTCATATTCCTTCTATTCCAAAATAATCTACCCACTAAAATGGACATACATTTAAAAGCACTTTTTTTATTTCACTAATGCATATACAAATAAATGTATGTATATTTTTTATAAATATGTTCACAAATCAATATTTTTTTATAAGTGTGTAAATAATTATAAAACTGACAAATAAGATAAGTATGCAAATAATCTCGGGACAAGAGGAGCATAGTATAAGTAAAAGCAATTTGTTATAATATGAGATCTCCTTTGTCTTGTATGCGCCAGGTGCACCGTACAACTCTAGTTCATTTTTAAAAAATTACACAAAATATTACTGAAAAGTTATACTACATGTTATTACTAAAAAAATGTATCTTTAAAGGTGTAACTTTTCAGTTAGAATTTGTGTAACTTTTGAGTAATAAATTGTACAACTTTTCAAAAATACACTTGAGTTGCATGGTGCACCTGGTGCACAAAAGACTTACTTATATGAGATCATTTTGTACAAATTTTTATCAAAATAATATGATGGATGCAATTAAAAGTAGGTAACTTTTACATTTTGTGGCAGCTGATCGATCGTATCATTTGTCCAATTTTTTTTTTGCTCATACTGTATCCTTTTCTTCGCTGGTAAAATATCCAATAGGTAGATTACAAATATAAAACTTAAAAATTGGCATACAAGAAATAACATAGTACTCCCTCCGTTCTGGAATTTGCACTCTATTGGATGACATATTTTTTAAGAAAAATATATTTTATATATAAAATAGTGGCATGTGTATAAGTTTATATGCGTGTTATTTTTAGGATTTTTACTAATTTGCAATTTTTATTTTTCTTGTACACATGTTATTTTATTAAAGGCAGAAATATATATGATGTGTTTAAATAACGTCTTTATCCTTCTACAATTAATAAAATATTTTTAAATAAAAATATTACTTCCTCCGTCCTATAGGAATTTGCACCATACGGGACGGCACATTTTAAGAAAAATGTTTAATATATAAAGTAGTGGTATATGAGCAAATATGTGTATATGTTTGTGAGTGCGCACGCAAATCAATACTTCCTTTTTTAGTAGTGTGCAAAGTTGTGTGGGACGTCCAAAGAAGGAAAGTGTGCAAATTCCTGCGGGACAGAGGGAGTATTAATTATATATAATTTATGGCATCTTATGTGGAAATAAAAAAATAATTAATATGTGTACGCTAGCGTGATAAATTTTCATGCTCTCTGGCGAGACATGTCATTGGTTGTCGGTTGGAGACGGAAAATGGGTGTCAGATTGAAATATTTTTAAAGATTGAATTTTTTTAATAATAATCGTGAAGCTTATGATTAAACCGAAAGTTGAGAAAAATGTAGTGTATTTATATAGAATTCTCCCCAAAGTAATTGAATACATGTACGCCATCGTTATAAATTTTCATATGCCCCGACGAGATACGTCATAAGTTGTCAGTCAGAGACTAAAAATGAGAATCAGTATTTTAAAAGATCGGAGTTTCTAATAATAACCATGAAGCTTAAGATCAAATCCAAAAGTTAAAAAAAATTGTGTATTTACTATTTACATAGAATTAACCCGATGATATATATATTTAGGAATGCAGTTTAAAAATTAAAAATAGTAATAGTTGTTGAGCAACCTCACTTTATTTATATATATATTATATGAAGACTAAAATTTATTTATTGGTGAATAGTGGTTGATAATATCCCTAAATAGGTGAAAGCAACATCCAATCTACTCTCATGTTGCCAAATGTTGAATTATCCATCTTTTAGTTACTATAAATAACTCACTATAATGCCTCAAAGTCCAAATATAGCCGAATTGAAAAACATAATATTACTAATTTGATGTGAAGGATACATAATTTTTCACGAAATTCCCTATTAAATAGCCTTTAATATTTTCAAATGTTCACCACATGTAGTTGTGGCCAATAAGGTAGGAAATTTGGTACCAAGTGTCGTGATATTTCAAATTAGTAAAATGTTATTCCTCCCATGCACCAAACTTACTCTTACTTGGTTTATAGGACTTCCACCAAATATATTTTTATCCTCCCTCCGTCCAGATATAAATTGTTCGTTGCTTTTGGGCGCACAGATTAAGGTAAAACTAAAAAATATATATAAGTGATGTAATGGAAAAAGTCAAAAAGTAATGAAAATAGTGTAAAAAGTTTTGAAAATAATAATAAAGAAGTGAAGTAGTTTCCTTAAAAGATAAAAAAATAAATGAGCAACATATATATAGTGGGACAGACGAAAATGGCAAAATGATCAACTTATAGTGGAACGGAGAGAGTATTTTTATGAAAATAATTATTTTATTTTTTATTTTTTTTGCTTAAATAGTATTAATTTTATATTTTTAAATAATTATTTTATCCACTATATCTGTATTTTTTAAATCGTGTATGCAAAAGGGTGAGAATGGATTTGATTGATGGTGGAGTACATTTCATTTTTTTAACTTCTTATACATTTTAAACCGAATATAAAACTTCAAACAATTTGACATATAATGTATGTTTCCAATATCTAAGTAGAATTTGAAAAGTGATAATAAATAATTTTATAAGCAAAATGAAAAAATAGGGAGTGTTTTAAATTTAAGTAATTTTAAAAAATAATTAAAAAATGTGTTTGCAAAAGAAGTATTTCTAAAAAGGATATTGAGTATTATTTTATTGGAGAATGTGTAGAAGTGCTTAAGTATAAGTTAAAAGTTAAAAGTTAAAAATTATTATTTGATCAAAAGTAATAATAAACAACGTGCCTTGATGTATTCCAGAGGGTACTTCAACCTCGGAAATGTATCTCACAATATAGTTTGTGTGATATCCAATTGTCAATTGGAAAAAATATAATATTATTTAAAAAATTGATAAAAATTACATATTAATTCCGTGTAAAAAAATTAAAAAATGCTTCCATGGAAAAAATAAATATATATTACTGTGTAAATTTTTTAAACCAATTTATAAATATAATAATTTTTCTTGAACCATACTGTCAGTAACACTTGTCAATTATATAAGCTTCTTTATCACTAAAATCTGACCAAGCAATCATCTGCCAAAAAAAGCTGCGTATTCATGCTGGTTCGTATTAACATCAATTCTGTTTTCTTTTGAATCCTTCTATTGTTTGTGTGATATCCAATTGTCAAATACTCCCTTCATCCCAGAGGAATTTGCAAGTTTTCCTTTACGGAACGTCCCAAAGAAACTTGCAGACCCAAAAAAAAAAATCATTTTATAAACTTTACCCTCACAATATCTATATATTTACACAAAATGTCATTATTTTTTTCACTTTTTGGGCCCACATTACATTAAATCCAACTAACTTTTTCACTTTTTACATAAAATTTTATCAAATTAACCCTCAAAACACTACTTTTTTTTACTTTATTCTACTTTTTCTTAATTTGTGTGTCCCTACTCTCTTGCAAATTGCTCTGGGACGGAGGGAGTATTTTAAAGACACATTGATTCATAGAAAGATACACATAAAAGACAGTGGTAAAGGGTGACTCAGAACAAGATTATTACTACTTGAGTCCCTCAAAAATTTGCGGTACTTTTGGGGCATGACTTTTAAGGAAAAATGTAATAAGCAGAATGTGTATAGTGAAAATTGTAAGTTAAAAATTTTAAAAATAAAAATTTAAAAGAATATTTTCATTATGAGAGTATACAAATTTTTACGGGACAAACTACAAAAAAATACGCACACCGCGGCATATTCGTGATGACCCCAAGTGATCATATCATCGGCATCAGATCACAAAATTTTGATTCATTACAAGAATTATAAACAAATTTGCATCTTTTTATTAAGAGTTCATTGCACAATCAGTGCATGGAATTGCTCAATTAATAATTACACTCCATAATTCAATGCACTGTCCTTCACAGATTTCTTTTTTCTTTTTTTCTTGATATATTAATTTTTAATAATTAATTGAAAATTTTGATAATGTAAAAATAGATAACCAAGTTGATGGACGGCACGATGTGTGGATATTGTGTCAAAAAGAGATGCGGCGATAACAACGGATAAGATTAGTCAAAAAATAAATTATTCAGAAAATATATATATATATATATATATATATATATTGTTTAATAATATACTACTTGTATTAGACTAGGCTTGTCAACGGGCGGGACGGCCCGTCCCCATGAACTACACGGGGAAAAGTCTATCCCCATTCCCATTCCGTCGGGGAACCAGTCCTTACGGGGATTCTCTGTTTCCCCAAATCTTTTTTTTTTAATTTTAAATAATGTATATTTAACAAGTATAATTAATTATTTTATATAAATAAAAATTAAAAATATTATTAAAATTTAAAATACATAAAATACATTAATTTAATATATTATCTTATCTTAATATCATATAAAGACGAAGTTATGAAATCAACCAGAATACTCGATTTTGAATTTCCTCTATTCTCATTCATTCTGATATTAAAGTGTTTTAATCTTGACCGTACATTTTAATATATATTTCATAAATAAATATATATATATTTATATATATCTTATAAATATATTCATAATATGAAATCCATATCTAATTTTTTTAATTTTAATCGTTCATCTTAATTTCTATACTTCTATAAATTTCAACTCCATAAACATTATTGTTCACATTTTTTAACCATATGTCTCAGTGAGTCTCCTGCTTCTACTTATTACTCTTCTAATGATATTATTTATCGTATTCTAAATTTTTTTTTTTTGCAGGTTCATATTTCACATTCAATAATCTGGTGAAATAATATTTTTTTTCTAAAATTACACAACTTTCGTGGTTTTCTTTTGAAGGTAACGTTTAGTTGCTATAATTGCAGATCTATTTGATTTAAAATTTTGATATTTGAATTGTTTATTTAATGTTTCAATTGCAGATTTATTATACAACATAATATTGTGTATGCGTTAAATTAAGTTGTATAAATTGAATTTCAGTTTAATATTTATTTTTGTAAAATAAATTATCATCAAAATACGAAATTTGTATAATATAAACTACATTAAAAATATGTTTTGAAATAATTCCGCGTAATACGCGGACTTATATACTATGTATATATAATCAGGTGGGTTAGCTCACCTGGCCACCAGGCTCCTCATTTAAGTGAGTGAATTGAGTTTGATTCCTTTTGATAATGAATTAGGAGGGAAATATAAGGTTGGACTTGGAGATGTAGAGTGTAAGGAGACTTGTGAACTAACCTAACTACTAACAACTAATATTTACCTATAAAAAAAATATACTAAGTATATATATATATATATATATATAAAGTTAACGATTATTTTCGATTTCATTCAGATTTAGATGTAATTGTTATAATATATTCCTAATATATTATATATTATATGGACATAATAAAATATTATAGTCCAGTGGGCTTTAGGCCCACAAGACTTAGGGTTAGGTATTCTATTTATACTTATCATTCCTATGTATTCTGTAATTCATATTGATTGTAACGGCAGTTCATATTAGTATAATCTCCTGGCTTGGTCGCCCCCAGACGTAGTCACTTTGTGACGAACTGGGTCATCAATACTGTGTCTTTACTTTTACGCTTTTACGCTTTCCTCTCAAGATTACAACACGTTATCAGCACGAGTCTCTACGAGCAATAAGGATTTACGAGAGGATTGCTCCAGCTGTTTTCAGGATCAAAATTCAGGATTAATTTTATAAGTTGCTGAAACCGTAAGTTTCGTGGTTAAAAATTATTCTGATATTTTTAGTAAATCCATGATTAGGTTTCTGCATTATATCCTGTAATTATTATGATATTCATGTACCATATGTTTAATGCGAATATCATTAAAATCCATACATAGAGTATCCTGCAAATATATGTTTTATGTTCTGGAAATCCTGCAGATTATGTCATCAATCTGTTTTTTACTATGAAATAATATGATTTGCATACATGTATATTCTGATGTGAATCGACAAGCTGCTCGCATGTTATTATGTACGCATATGTCCCCTGCTTAAATCATGAATCTTTAATACCCTGATTTCTTTTGATTCATATGTGCGTATAATTTTCTGATCATATGGGATATACTGAATTTTCTATGTTCGTATGTGGCTTATATATGCTATTTGGAATTGCTCTGGTACTGCGTAACAAAACCCAATTTCTAAAATCGGTCGCCATCGATCGAGCCTCTTTAGCCAATACCCCTGTTCCAGGTGGAATTCAATCAGCAGACCCAATGTTTTGCAAAAACCCCATTCAATGTTTCGAAAAAACCCAAAATCTGAAATGTTTTCGAAAACCAGAAAGTGGAAATCGGAAATTCCCATTTCGCACCTACCTTTTGCCGACGAACGCCGGCGAAGCCCCGGTCCTTGATTCGCGGCACCAAATCGACGACGTCGATGGCCCCTGAAGTGGCTCGACGATCGGCCACCGTTTACGACGGCGATACGCGGCCTTGCACCGTGATGGCACCGCCCCTGTTCTGCGAACGGCGGCAGGCCGCGACGATGGCGCCTCAAGCGGCTGTGCGAACGGCGATGAGCCATGACGGCGATTGCGCCTGCGCACAGCGGCTACGCAAAACGGCGACGGCGACGGCGAAGCGCGACGCCACCTCCTGTGTGCGAACGCAGCTCTTGTCCGTGAAGGCGTTGCACCTATGCGACGACCGACGCGAACGGCGAGGAAATCGATACCGGCGTCTAACCGCCTGCGACGGCGAATAAGCGCCGCATAGTCGGCTGCGAAAAATCCTCGCGACGGCGCGCAACGCGCGACGAGAACAGCGGCGGCTGCGCGCTGTGAACACCAGTTACGGGACGGTGGACTTATTCTCACCGATTTTTCCGCCTTTTTCTTCGCCCTATTGACCAATCTTGTCGCCCACTAATCTGATACATGAACATTGTTCTGGGCCTCCTTATTTAATATTCTGGGCCCTTTTAATCTGATATCTGAAATGGGCCTCCTTATTTAATTATTTGGGCTTTTTCGGTTTGGGCCTTCAATTCCGAATTTGGGCCTATTTTCCTAAATGGGCCAAGCCCTTTATATTTAAAAAAAAACTTAATTAATTAATTACTTAGGCCAATTTTTTTACATGATTGGGCATTTTATTTAGTTGATCCCAATTAATTTGGATCCTAACAATTATTTTTGGGTCCGATGTCCCATTAATAAAAATTCATAATGGTATTATGAAGCCCAAATCATAAATTTTTTTTAAGGCCTTATCCAATAATTATTTTTGGGTTAAAGTCCCATTAATAAATGTCTCATAAAAGTCATACACTCAATAATATCAATACCCCCCTATAATTAATTATTAATTTTTGTCTTAGCATTTTTATTGATTGAGCCTTAATTATTAAATGCTACAAACAAATAATTTTTTAATAAATTTCCATTTATTAATTTTTGTAGCAAAAACATGTCAAACATCACTAAATGTGAATTCGATAAATTGGCATTTGATTGCCATAACTATTTGACATGGGCTCTCAACGTTGAAACCCACCTTGTCTCTAAAGACTTTACCGACACAATTAGACAACCATCTAAATCCACAACTGCCCAAAAGGCACAAGCTCTAATCTTCTTAAGACATCATCTTCACAAAGATCTTAAGAACGAATACCTCACTGAAAAAGATCCATCGACGTTGTGGAAATCCCTCCAGGATCGATTCCAACAACAAAACGATGTGATTCTCCCCGAAATCAGACATGAATGGATAACACTTCGTTTCCAAAACTTCAAGTCTGTAACGGAGTACAACTCCGCCCTACATCGCATTGTTTCTCAGCTTAAGCTGTGTAAAGAAACAATAACTGTTGATCAGTTAATTGAAAAACTCTTTCCAGTTTCCACGCTATTAATCTTGTACTCCAGCTGCAGTACAAGGCCAAAGAGTATCACACACACTCCGACCTTATTTCTGCACTTCTAGTTGCAGACAAGCACAACCAATTGTTGATGAAAAATCACAATACTAGATCGGTTGGCTCACAAGCTGTGCCTGAAGCACATGCTACTCGGAGGAACTATAAAAGCCGTACACGTGGAAAAAGAAATGAGGCGAGTGGGGGACGCGGATCGACCCGAAGTCGAGGCCGTGGTAGGGGTAGAGGTAGAGGTCGCAACAATGCACAATCTAGTGCAACTGATAATAATGCACCTCAAGATAAACCATCGAGCTCACGTGCACAGAACAAGCAACTCTGTCACAAGTGTGGATGCGACGACCATTGGTCTCGCCAGTGTCGAACTCCGAAACATCTAGTGGAGCTATATCAACGCATGCTAAAAGACAAAAAAGGGAAGACTCCTAAAGGTGAATCACACCACATAGACAAAGGATGATCTCTTGGGTGAACATATGACTATTGACTACAAAATTTAATACGTTTTTGATAAAGTAGGACCTAAGTGATCCCTTGTGCGGCTGATCAATCAGCGTCTGTAATCTTGGCTCTCCTTAGCATTCCTCATATCTAAACGTATCCAAACATACACTTAAGTGCTTATGGAGATTAATGTATTGTGCTTAGTAGATAGTGCTACTACACATACTATCTTAAAAGATAGACAATTTTTCCAAACATTAACTGAAAAGAAAGGAAGTGTCACTACTATTTCCGATGACGACATACAAATCGTTGGCTCCGGAAGAGCCTCGATCATTCTACCTATGGGTACCGAGCTGATAATCGAAAATGCTTTATTGTATCCATAATCAAAGCGTACTCTCCTCAGTTTCAAAGACATTCGACAGAATGGCTATCACATTGAGACAAATACTGAGGACAATAGTGAATATCTGTTAATGACTCACTATTTAAAATTATCGTAAACACATCGTCGAAAAACTTCCATCTTTCTCGTCTGGCTTGTATTACACATACATCAGACCCTCAAATCTCCATATAGCTCTTAATCTAAAATTTAATGATCCAAATTCTTTCAAACTATGGCATAAGCGGTTAAAACATCCAGAACAATCCATGATGCGTCGGATTCTATGTAATTCATGTGGCCATAACATAACACACAACAGAATTCCTTCTGTTAATGAATACATATGTGATGCTTGCACAATGGGTAATCTAATAATTCGTCTTTCTAGTAGTAAAGTAAGAACTGAATCTCCTAAATTCCTTGAACGGATTCAAGGAGATATTTGTGGACCTATACATCCAGCATCTGGACCATTTAAGTATTTTATGGTCCTAATAGATGCATCCACTCGGTGGACTTATGTAACGATGCTATCCACTCGCAATATTGCTTTTGCAAAGCTTATTGCACAGATCATCCTGTTGAGATCTCAATTCCCAGATCATCCTATTAAATTCATTCGTATGGATAATGCCGGTAAATTCACCTCTAAGGCATTCGATGATTTTTGCATGGCACTGGGAATCAAAGTGGAGCATTCGGTCCCTCATGTTCATACTCAAAATGGTCTAGCTGAATCATTAATTAGACGTTTTAAATTAATCGCTAGATCACTACTACAAAAATGAACTTACCTGTTTCATGTTGGGGGCATGCAATCTTATATGCATCATCACTAATCCAATTCCGACCAACTGCATATCATGAATATTCCCCTATTCAACTCGTGCGTGGAAATGAACCTAACATTTCCCATCTGCGAACATTCGATTGTGCAGTGTATGTTCCAATACCACCACCTAAGCAAACATCTATGGGCCCACAAAGAAAACTCGGTATTTACATCAATTTTGTATCTCTCACAATACTTAAATACCTCGAGCCTTTAACTGGGGATCAGTTTACAGCCCGTTTCGCTGACTGCACATTCGACGAAGATCTATTTCCGGCCTTAGGGGGAGAGAAAAATACCACAATTAATAAATGCCGTGAAATTACTTGGAACACAAAAGATCTTCAATTCTTAGACCCACGCACAAATCAAACTTGAACCAGAAGTTCAAAAGAAAACAAACTTGCAATAATCATCAAGTAATCTGCCAGATGCATTATCAAATGCATTACTGATTATAAATGAAGTGACTGTGAATAGTTAAGAATGCCCCTATACGCCAGAAGCGTAATGAACCTCCTTACACAAAACCATGGTATATTAATGCTAATAATATATTCAGTCACTCATGAAATCTCCTGAAGAGATTCGTCCTGAAGACGAGAAATCCTAGTAAAAAGCACGTGCACATAGCAATCAAAATACTAGGATTGCGGAACACCCAGATCAATGGGAAATGATCAAGATCTGGTTTACATGAATCTTAAATAAACACAGGAGACAAACATATCACTGTTGTCGACAACATATTCGTACCCATAGTTGCTCTTTCTAAAATCTGGTACCAGTATCTAAATTTGATTAGATGCAATAGAAAGAAGCAAATATGGAAGAGCTAGACTCGCAAAATAAATTGTTTTGTTCTATCGTATATACCCCCTAAATATTTTATCCCTGAAGGATATAAATGGGTATTAATACGAAACAAAATGAAGTTGAGAGATACAAAGCGAGATTAACAGCTTAAGGGTTTTTCGCAGTGACCCATTATTGAGTTTGATGTGATCAAACAAATACTCCTGTTGTTAATATTATAAAGTTCCGCCATATATCCCTGGCAGTTAAACGCAGTTAATGGACATAATTACCGGATACTTATACGGATCATTAGATTATGACATCTATATGAAAATCCCTGATGGATTAACTATTCCCCAAATGAGAAATAACGAACATCGTAGTATGTTCAGCATTAAGTTGCAACACTCGTTATATGGCTTAAAACAGTCAGGTCGTATGTGGTATAATCGACTAAGCGAATTCCTCCTGAAGAAGGAATACGTAAATAACGAGGCTTTTCCTTGTGTCTTTACTAAGAAATCCCTTAATGGTTTTTGCATCATCTCGGTGTATGTGGATGATCTAAACATTATCGGAACAAGGAAAGAGATTGAAGAAGCAAGTTCAATCTTAAAAACTGAATTTGAAATGAAAACTTTGGGTAAAACCAAGTTCTGTCTCGGTCTGCAGATCGAGCATTTCCCTGAAGGAATACTGATACACTAATCAGCTTACCTAAAGAAAGTATTGGAGAGATTCCATATGGATAAATCTCATCCTTTAAGCACTCCAATGGCTGTCCGTTCCCTTGATTTGGAAAAGGACTCATTTAGACCTAAAGAAGATACCGAAGAGCTATTGGAACCTGAAGTTCCATATCTAAGTGCAATTGGTGCACTGCTCTATCTTGCAAACTGCACTAGGCCCGATATTGCCTTTGCAGTCAATCTACTTGCAAGGTTCAGTGCCTCCCCTACGAGGAGACATTGGAATGGTGTGAAACATATCTTACGATATCTTCAAGGTTCTCAAGATCTTGGTCTTCTCTATCAAAGAAACCAAGACAACACGCTTATAGGTTATGCTGATGCTGGTTATCTATCTGATCCCCATAATGCGAAATCGCAAACAGGTTATGTTTTCCTCTGTGGTGGAACAACCATTTCATGGAGATCTGTCAAACAAACTTTGGTGACCACATCGTTAAACCACTCAGAGATCATAGCTCTGTACGAAACTGCACGAGAATGTGTGTGGTTAAAGTCCCTTGTAAAACACATTCACGATTCGTGTGGTATCCCTTCTGTTGACTTAAGCCCATCAATTATCTATGAAGATAATACTGCATGTATTGCACAAATGAGTAACGGCTATGTCAAAGGGAACTTGACGAAGCATATATCCCCAAATTCTTTTATCCTCACGAACTCCAGAAGAGTGGTGAGATCACGATAAAACAAGTGCGCTCAAGTGACAATCTAGCTGATTTGCTCACTAAATCCCTTCCTACTTCGACTTTTGAAAAGTACGTACATGGAATCGGGATGCGTCGACTTGGAAGGTTGTTATCTTCAGGGGGAGTAACAAATGTTAAACAATCCTGATGATTGTATCCTCGAGGCCATTTGTAACACTCCACTAAGTAACACTTGTATTCTTCCTTGTCATTATTATGTCCAAGGGGGAGTGTTATAATATATTCCTAATATATTATATATTATATGGACATAATAA
>JAPKLY010000340.1:61393-100889 GCA_026898435.1 Prunella vulgaris | reverse complement strand
GTTGTAAAGCCACATAAACAAACATCTATTAGTAAATTCTATCAACACAAAACATTCATAGGATCAATAGAATCACCAAACTACTACATAGGATTCACACACCAATGCATAAAGAAATTAGCCCATGGCTAAATGAATGAACAAAACTACTATTAAGCTATCTAACATCGTCATGATTACTAATATGAAAATAGATTACAAAATTCTTACCTAAAACAAGAGAATTGAAATTGCTATCCAATACCTTGGAATCCAAACTTGCAATTCGGAACTTGAAATGCAAAACCGAACCGCAGAAACGTAGCTTTAATCACGACTAAGCTAAAGCAACAAACGGATCATCGATCCAACGGGTAGATGAAAAGTAATTGAAGATTGAAGATTAAGAAAATCTAAGAACCCACTTTGTAACTTCTCTTAACTCCCTAATCTAATTAAGAATCTAAGAAAATGAATGAAAGTGTGTAGAATGTCCTTGGAAATCTGATGCTTCAAGTATATATAGTACTCCTCAAGCATGTACCAAAATGCCCTTCATTAAAATGCGCAAAAGACGAAACTGCCCCTGAAAATCGGGAAAATTGCACTGCCGCGTGAGCTGGAGGTGAAGACGTGCGAGCTGGAGATGTGGGTCTTGATCGCGTGCCTAGTCGCGCGCTGGCTCGGCGCGCAAACAGACTCTGGGCGCGCGAACTGAAGGCAAGGGCGCGCGTGCTGCGTGTAATGTAGAGCGAGCTGAGCTGACCTCCAACGTCCAATTTTTGACTTTTTCGTTTTCGACCCGATGGCTCGTCCGATCTTCCTAGGGTCTCCAATTAAGTATTTTAAACATCTTCATATGATTGAATCACCTCGTCTCAACCCCTATAGTCGGGAATTTCTCGTTTTTGCTCGTTTTTCCCTACAAAACACATTTTCTAGCCACCAAAGGGTTAATAGCACAAAGTATATCATAATAGGGTCAAATATGAACATAATCCAATCATTATAACACTAAAATGGATGCTAAAAGTTGCAATTATGACCCTAATCAAGTATTTAAAATTCATGGACTTGAAACGAACAAGATATATAAACAAACTAACTAGGAAGAAATGTTGGACCACTTGATCGTTGGAGTCGATCAGGGAAAGAACCTCAGATCTCTCGTCGTTGTCTTCGGGGAAGAGTGACGGGCCCGGAAAGGCATGATCAATGTGCTTAATAATGTTTAAGGACTCAACAATTGTTTGTCCATTGTGTATGAGGACAGGGACTGTCCCTATAGGGTTGATGTTGAGAAATTCAGGGGACTTGTCTTTCAGATCTTCTTCCACATATTCATATGTAATAACACCTTTCATTTTTAGAGCCATTTGAAAAATGAGTTAGTGGTACTCTAATTGTCAAAATATACACAACGCAGTGTGTAATTGCGTGTTTAAAAAAAATTCACACATTTTCGACCCGTGAATTTTATCTAATTGAGTCAATCAAAATTAAATCAAAATTGAGCTTAAATTTCAAGTGCATTCTATGAACTTGATTGCACAAGTATTTGTGTTAATCTTTTTGGTGTAATCAACCTGCATTTTTCAGTGTAATCAACTAACACTTTTTAGTAAAACAACCTCAATTGTCGAGTGAGTGCACCATGCACAAGCGATTTACTTAGAAGAAAATTGTATCGATATCGTACCAAAAATTTCGATATACCATAATTATAAAAATCTTTATTGTTTCATACCAAAATTTCGATAAATTTCTGTATACCATTTCTTACCAAAATTTTGATTTACTGTTTCATACCAAAATTCTGAAATATTCATTACCCAAACAAAACAAGCAGGTAGATGATTTGGAAAAGAAATCTATTTCAAGCAAAAATGAGGGACTTATTGATACCCAAAATGACTAAATTGAACTGGACTAGAATTATAGGACGAATATCAATATTAATCCAAAAGAAAGTGGTAGGTCAATAAACAATAATATGCATTCTCTTTTGAAATAGAAGTGCAAATGTAGCAAAGGAAGGTACAAAATGTGGAATGAAATATCCGAAACCATGACGGAAGAAAGTATTCATTGAATATAGAGTTTGTATAGCGTAAGATTGTTATGCAACTAATACTTTCTAAATATTATTATATACTAATCACTACTCCCCTCGGTACCCTTACCCTTATAAGTTGCTCATAATTTTTGGGCACTAATATTAAGAAGAGTATAAAAATATTGATATAGTACATTTGATGTGATGGAAAAAAGTGAAAAAGTAATGAAAATAGTGTAAAAAATATTAAAAATAATAATAAAAAAGTGAACAGTAGTTTCTTAAAGAGATAAAAATAATAAATGAACAACATATTATAAGACGGACGAAATGACAAAATTAGCAATTTATAGTGGGAAGGAGGGAATATATATCTTTTAGCAAAACAATTAATATCTTTTACTAAAAAAAATAACTAATAAACAATATTTAATTTAAATGACTCCTTCAAAAAATATACACCATAAGAAACTTCTAATTTAGGAGAAAAAACTCCAAGCATACACTACTTGTGTCCTACACAATGGTAAATTACATTAAACAAAGTCCTTTCACGAATTGGGCTTTACTGCTGAGGCCCAGTTTTAAGGGGCTTGTATCGGGCCCACAATTTCTCTGAATCAGGCATGTTTTTCTTAACAAAGCTAATATTAGAGTACTCTTCGGCCCATTTAGTTAGATTGGAGAATTTGTCTTGGGCCAAGATTTGGAGGCCCACAAATTCTTGAAGGCCAAAAAACCAGCCTGCAATGAAATTGGCTGCAATATCAACAAGTCCTACGTTGTCTCCTCCAAAGAATTTGTTCCCCTTCAATTCATTCTCCAAAATTTTTAAGGATTCTTTGGTTTCTGCTATGGCCTTTTCTCTCTCCTGGCCGGTGCTCCAACAAGCCATCCACATTGTATGGACACACTGAGAGAAAAAAAAAACATAACTTTATCGGATATCTTTCTATGGCTCACATCTTCCTCTGGTTTTACGTCCAGAAACGGCTTAAACGCCTTCTATGAGTCGAGGATATGCTTCCCATCCAATTTTCTTAGAAATTGGCAAACAGGGTCTTTTAACGTCAGATTCCCGAGACAATGTGCATATTCCTTTATTAATTCATTCCTTAAATCGACTAAAGCTCTTTGCTCTATTCCATTATAATGCGTTTCAGAGGTCCATTGGTTATCCACTGACCCCTTACTCAGTCCATTTATAATGAAATCTATTTTATTTAATCGATTATCGGAAGCCATTCCTATATTTTTACAACGTGTGTTACACGTCCATCTAGCACATTTATAGCAAACTCCCATTCTTTTAGCCCTTCGTTTTTTAGAAAATGAACTTCTACCCAAACCAGCCACCCGTGGAACTATTGAATTAGGTAACTCACCTCCAATTCTAACCTTTGCTTCAATCAACCATTGAAGATCAAGTGGTATTCCTTTAATCTTCATTAATCGTAATCTTTCACATCGATCATAATATATCTTAATCAAATCCTTTTTAATGAAGCAAGGAAAGCATTTATTTAAAGAGGCAATTGCCGCATCCATAGTGTCCATTTCGTCGACCTATTCAAAAATGAAAGATTAAAAATTTATTAAACAACAAGAAATTACATTACAATTACAAAAATGCTACTCCCCAAGCTAACATTATAAATTGCATTGCAATTGCCGCAACAATCCAAGGTAATGCACCGAATTCTTCTTCTTCATTGAAATAGCAAATAGCAAGTATGACAAAGTAGGCAAGAGTGATGATGGAGAGAAAGATTTTGCTCATTTTGTTTGAGTTTATGATAACTTGAAGAGGGGTGTTTAGAAATGGGAGTAAAATTAGGTATTTATAGAGTAATTTTTTTGAATTTTTTTTAAAAACTAGCCGTTCATGACCGTTTGGAAAGATAAGTGGTGGTGATACACTCATCATTGTTACCGTTAAAATTGAGTGTTATATATAATATAAATTTTTTTTTTGATTTTTTTTTACAATTCAGTTTTGTGGGTAACTGAAATACAGACTTGGAAGTCACGGAGTACCGAATCCGCCATTTATACCGGAAAAATAAAATTCACATAATATTACTAGCCGGGTCAGTAAGAGATACTGACTCAATCTCCTTACTAAAATTTCCAAGATATGCTTTTAGACGTTGTCCATTCACTTTAAACACATCACCTGTTTTTGGATTTTCAATTTCAACCGCTCCATTTGAAAATACAGTTCTTATAATAAAGGGTCCTGACCATTTTGAGCGCAATTTTCCAGGAAACATATGTAATCTAGAATTATATAGAAGAACTTTTTGCCCTATTTCAAAAGTTTTCCTGACAATGTGCTTGTCATGAAACACTTTCATTTTTTCTTTGTAAATTCTAGAATTGTCATATGCATCATTTCTGATTTACTCCAATTCATTTAGTTGAAATTTTCTTAAAGTACTAGCTTTTTCTAGATTGAAATTAAACCTTTTAATAGCCCAAAAAGCTTTATGTTCTATTTCAACAGGTAAATGACATGGTTTACCATAGACAAGTCGGTAAGGAGACATACCAAGTATTGTTTTGAATGTTGTTCGATAAGCCCATAGTGCATCTACTAACCTGATTGACCAATCTTTTCGATTTGAGTTGACTGTCTTCTCCAAGATATGTTTTATTTCCCTATTAGCGAGTTCAGCTTGCCCACTAGTGTTTGGGTGGTATGGGGTAGACACTTTATGATGGATTCCATATTTTTTCATTAAATTCTCAAAAGGTTTGTTACAAAAGTGTGAACCGCCATCACTAATAATTGCACGAGGCATTCCAAATCTTGAAAAAATATTTTCCTTTAAAAATTTTAAAACAATTTTATGATCATTATTTTTGCAAGGGATTGCCTCAATCCATTTTGAAACGTAGTCGACTCCAACCAAAATATATTGATAACCAAAAGATGGTGGATTAAAAGGACCCATAAAATCAATTCCTCAACAATCAAATACTTCAACAGTTAGGATAGGATTTAAAGGCATCATATTTCTACGACTTATGCCCCCTAATCTCTGACATCGATCACAGGATTTACAAAATTCATATGTGTCCTTGAAAAGTGTTGGCCAATAAAATTCACACTGCAAAATTTTTGCAGCTGTTTTTCTTGTTGAAAAATGCCCCCAACAAGCTTCAGAGTGAGAAAAATTTATTATACTTTGAATCTCATTGTCTGGTACACATCTTCTTAATATTTGATCAGGACAATATTTAAAAAGATATGGGTCATCCCAAAAGAAATTTCTTACTTCCCTAAAAAAATTCTTTTTATCTTGAGCATTCCAATGAATTGGAATTTGACCTGTCGCAAGAAAGTTAGCAATATCCGCAAACCATGGACCTTTAGACAAGGTGAATAATTGCTCATCGGGAAAAGAGTCATTTATGGGGCTTACCTCGAAAGATTCATCACATGTAAGTCTGGATAAGTGATCGGCCACTACATTTTCCACTCCCTTTTTATCTTTGATTATTATATCAAATTCTTGAAGTAAAAGTATCCACCTAATTAATCTTGGCTTTGCATCTTTCTTTGCTAGGTGATATTTTAAAGCCGAATGATCAGTATAAACAACAATAGATGAGCCAACAAGATAAGATCTAAATTTTTCTAGTGCAAATACTACATCAAGTAATTCTTTTTCAGCAGTGGAATAATTAATTTGAGCACTGTTAAGAGTTTTACTTGCATAATATATCACATAAGGTTTCTTATCTTTTCTCTGTCCTAACACGGCTCCAACAGCATAATCACTAGCATCACACATAATTTCAAAAGGTAGAGTCCAATTAGGAGGTTGCATAATAGGTGTAGAAGTGAGCATTTCTTTGAGTGTTACAAAAGCCTTTTCACAAGAGTCATTCCACTCGAATACTATATCTTTTAATAAAAGGTTGCATAATAGTCTTGAAATTGTGCTAAAATTTTTTATGAACCTTCTATAAAAACCTGCATGTCCTAGAAATGATCTAATATCTTTAACTGATTTTGGTGTTGGTAGGTTGGCTATTAGATCAATTTTGGACTTGTCAACTTCTATTCCTTTTGATGAAACAATGTGACCTAACACAATTCCTTCAGTTACCATGAAATGACATTTTTCCCAGTTAAGAACAAGATTTTTCTCCTCACATCTAGCTAAGACTTTAGCCAAGTTTATTAAGCAATCATCAAAAGAATTTCCAAAGACAGAGAAATCGTCCATGAAAACTTCAAGAAAACGTTCAACCATGTCACTGAAAATACTTACCATACATCTTTGGAATGTTGCTGGGGCATTACATAATCCAAATGGCATTCTACGATATGCAATCGTTCCAAAAGGACATGTAAATGTTGTTTTTTCCTGATCTTCTAGTGCAATTACAATTTGATTATACCCTGAATATCCATCTAAGAAGCAATAAAATTCATGCCCAGCAATTCTTTCCAAAATTTGGTCCATAAAAGGTAAAGGAAAATGATCTTTTCTTGTCATTGAATTTAATTTTCTGTAGTCAATGCATACAAGCCAACCAGTAACAGTCCTAGTTGGAATCAATTCATTTTTATCATTTTTTACTACAGTTACTCCAGATTTCTTAGGCACAACTTGAGTAGGACTTACCTATTTACTATCAGAGATATGATAGATAATATCATTGTCTAATAGCTTAATAACTTCATTTCTCACCACTTCTTTCATATTAGGGTTAAGTCTTTGTTGCATCTGCCTAGAGGGTTTAGCATTTTCCTCTAAATAAATATTATGAGTGCAAATTAATGGGCTAATTCCTTTTATATCTGATATAGACCACCCTATCGCATGCTTGTGAATCTTTAATACCTCTAATAATTTATGCTCTTGATCATAACTTAACTTAGAGGATATTATTACCGGATAAGTATCATTAGCACCCAAAAAAACATATTTCAAATTTGATGGTAAAGGCTTCAACTCTAAAACTGGTGGTTGCTCGCTTGACAGGGTTGGATCCTTTTCGGACTTTGATAATTGTTCAAATTTGAGTTTCCATTCATTAAGCTTTGAAACTTGTGAAATCATAGGAATGGAATCAAACTCCGAACTGTTATCATTGACACAATCATTTATCAAATTTTCTAATGGATCAGAAAATGAGGTTATCAATTGTTCAAGAGTACATGTCTCAATTACATCAATTTCATTAGCCTCATCATTACTTTGTGGTTGCTTAGAAATGTTAAAAACATTTAACTCCAAAGTCATATTTCCAAAAGAAAGATTTAAAACACCATTTCTACAGATTATTAAAGCATTAGAAGTTGCAAGAAATGGTCTTCCTAAAATGATTGGATGTTGAGATGATGGATTTGAGACTGGGCATGTGTCTAAAACAATAAAATCTACCGGAAAATAGAATTTATCAATTTGCACTAACACATCCTCTACTATACCTCTTGGAATTTTTATAGAACGATCTGCCAATTGAAGTGTGACAGTAGTTTTCCTTAATTCTCCCAAATCCAGTTGTTTATACACAGAAAACGGTAAAATATTAACACTCGCACCAAGATCAAGAAGTGCATGTTCTACTTTTGTACTCCCAATAATACAAGATATTGTTGGACAACTAGGATCTTTGTATTTTGGAGGGGTTTCTTGTTGAAAAATTGAACTTACACTCTCTGTTAAAAATGCCTTATTTTGAACATGTAGTTTTCTCTTTACAGTACACAAATCTTTCAAAAATTTGGCATAAGATGGAACTTGCTTTATTGCATCTAGTAGTGGAATGTTAACTTTTACTTGTTTCAAAACCTCAAATATTTCAGAGTTTTGGTCCAATTTCTTAATTGGGGTGTAATCTTTGAGGAAAATGAGCAGTTGATGATTTCTTAATAGGGTTTAAATTCTTATTTTCATCTTCTCCTTTATTTTTATCTTCATTATTCGGGGTCTGGGTTGACTCAACTTCCTGTTTCTTAAGGTTGATTGTTTTGTCAATTAGTTTTCCACTTCGTAAAGTGGTGACAAAATTAACATTTTCTGGTGCATCAGAGGAAATTTGACATTGCCCAGCAGGATTTTGTTGAGGTTGAGCAGGAAACTTTCCTTTCTCAACTGTTCTTAAGGAATTAGTTAAAGTATATAATGTACTTTTAATATCATTGATGGCTTGTGACGTTTGATTGTTGATGGTTGTTTGTCCTTGCATAAAGGCTTGTAAAGTTTCTTCAATGCTTTTTATATGTGGTTTATTATGTTGGGTTAAATTGGAGTTGGGGTTTTTCTGGGTGGGAAAAGGTTGTGATACACTTTCATTTTTCCACTTAAAGTTTGGATGATTTTTCCAATTTGGGTTGTATGTTTCAGAAAAAACTGATGGATATGAATTTTGAAAATTAGATAATGCATTTACTTGTTCATGACACATCTCTTTGAAAATAGGAATTTGTGGGCATTCATTAGTTGCATGTCCATTAATGGTACAAATTTCACATATGTCATTATTTTGCACAAATTTTACTTCCTTAGGTTTCTTTAGTTGCAAACTTTCAACTTGTTTAGTTAAACTTTCAATTCTAGCATTTAGATCGTCTTCTTGACTTAAATTATATTTTCCTTTAGAATTTTCAAGCTTAGATCTTATTGAACCTTCAGAAGTCTTTTCATTATACCAAGATTGAGTTTTTTCAACTAGATGGTCTAAATACTCAAGTGCATCATCAGGATTTTTATCCAAAAATTCACCATTACACATCATTTCCACAAATTGTTTTGTTTCAGCGTTTAAACCTTCATACAAGAAACTTACGGTTCTCCAAGTTTCAAAGCCATGGTGAGGGCAAGCATTTAATAAATCCTTAAAACGTTCCCAACATTTAAAATATTGCTCATCACTCTTTTGGAAAAAATTCTTGATATCTTTTTTTAAAGCATTCGTCTTATTAATCGGGAAGAATTTTTTCAAAAATTCAGTTTGAATTTGTTGCCAAGATGTAATTGAGTTTGGTTTAAGAGAATTAAGCCAAGTTTTTGCTTTATCTTTAAGAGAAAAATGAAATAACTTTAGCTTAATAGCTTCTTGAGTACACATTGGTTTATTAAATGTTGCACAAATTTCTTCAAATTCTTTTAAATGCAAGTAAGGATTTTCAGAGTCAAAACCATGATAATTAGGGAGCAATTGAATCATGCCATGTTTAAACCTAAAATTATCTGCATCTTAAGGGTACACCATGCATGATGGAACCGAATTTCGTTGGGGTTCAATAAATTCACGCATAGAACGCACATGCAAATTTTCATTATTGCTTCTTTCAAAATCATTTTGGTTTTGAACATTATCTCCATCAACACTTTCATTGTCGGCCATACTTGATGCAATATTCCTAAAATTAATGTTATAACCTCTTATTAAACGACCACTTATAATATCACGAGTCCAATTATGCATACAAATAAATATAATACATTAAAGAGATAGAGAGAAGAACTCACAAACCTGTGAGGATAAACCTCACAACCGATGGATTTGTTCTCCGCAAAACCTCCCCGGCAACGGCGCCAAAAACTTGATAGCTCCTTGAGAGTTACGTACCCAAGTGTAGGTTGATTTCAAGTAATAAAATTTCTCGGGAGACCGAGTGTCGAACCACAGGGAGATTTGGAAGAAAAAGATATTATCTAGTTGAGAGGTTTCAATAAAGTAACAAAATACTAGAGCTTCGGGATTCCACTTTAGATAAAAATACTAGAGTTATGATCTTGGTTATCTTTGATAACTCAATCGAAATCTAACAATCAAGTGATTTCAATCGGAAGATATAACTTTGAGCACATATAATACTTTTGAAAAGTACCTTTAGACCTTCGAACAAGTTTATAAAATCAATAATTGATGTGTAAAACTAAGCATTTGTTGTGCCAATAAGTCTACAACAAATCAAAGTAATGACACATCAAAACCTCTCTTAAGAACTCTTCAAATGACTAAAGGATTGAAACTTTGAAAATCTTTATTGAATAACCAAGAACATTACTAATACTTTACTAAAGCTTCATCCCTAACTCTAGTAAAATATTTAGCTACTCATACTAATACAATAAGAACTCATATTTCTAAGAGATATACTAGACTAAGATAGAAGGATTACAAGAAAAATGGGATGCCTTCAAGGGTTGCTAAAGGGCTCTTTATATAAGCCTCCAAATAGTGAATCATGGAGACTTTAGGAACCAATTCACGTGACCTGTAAAGATCAGTAATTTAATTGCCCTTGCCGTCCGAATTTCATCTTGACTTCTGAATGTAAGTTGTAGGCCATTGGATTAGCTTTCCAAGGAGTCTAAGATCTCAAAAATCGGATCTCTAGATTGTGAGTTATGACCAGAATAGTGAAGTTGGTAAAACTGGATTGTTTTTCTCCGCGTATTTATGGTGGTCTTTTGAAAAGCAGATATCTCAGCTTGCACAATACCAACGCCTTTAATATTTTTACTTTGTCTTGATGAATTTCTTGGCTAACCAATGGATTTGGTCTTGTGTAAATTGGACTTTTGTGTGAATTATGGTGAATTGTTTCCCAACATGTGCCCTGAGATGGCGGAATTCTGAAGCCCTTTCATTGATTGTTATTTTGACCATTGAAGCCGGAACTTTTGACAATTGAGCCCTGAAGACAAGTTGTAGAGCAACGAATTAGTGATCAAATACACTGGAATTGGTTCAATTGGATTAGTGAAGCTCCAGATAATGTGGAAATACGAAAATGTGTTTTGAGTCCAAACATTGGACAGAAATGAAGTCTTCACTTTTGAGTACAAATACAATCCAAACTTGTAAAATTGGATCACTAAAATGTCTTAAGTATTTAGTACATTGTCTTAGGTGTTCAATATCATAAAATTTGGATAAGTATAACTCCACTTAAGACCTCAACAATATACAATAGACATAATGGCCATGTTGAATTATACATATGTCTCTTATTTATATAGAAAACATAAATACTTATAACTAATCAGAAAGTGTGAAATTATATATAAATACGCTAAACAATACATTATAGTACACAAAATAATACACAAAATAGGTAAAATACATGCATATTTAAACTGTAATCAAACAACAATCAATTCTCTCCATGGGAAGACCCATCCCACCCATCAGTTGTTTGCTATCAGAAAATTTTCTAGTAACCATATTATCCGGAGGACAGATCTCACGAATCAAGTCAACAATTTGATTGTAACCCCTTTAAAATAGTCTATTATTAGTTTTAATATTCAATAGACGGGCATGAAATGACAACTGAGAATGAGATTCACAGTCGGGAAATAAGTCTTGATTTTCTCTGCACGAAGCATGTCATAAAACCGAGCAGCATGCTCATTAGGGGGTTCCTCATCTTCCTCATTTCCAAAATTAAAATTGGGTCCAGAAGTTAAGTCAGTCATCATATTCTGATACGAGTTAGGTTCTTCAGTGTCGACATCAACCCCATGTGAAGTAGATGTCGACGCCGACCGATCAAGACTTTGGTATGGCAAAGGACCCCAACTTTGCTCACCATGCAAAAACCAATTATAATAATTGGTCATAAACCCATTCCTATACAAATGTACTTTCACGTCATCAGGTTTTATAAACCTTTGGTTCCGACACCTAAATTTTGAGCATGGACACCTAATGTTTCCCTCACTCATCCATTCCAAGTTACTAGTCGCGAATTCTATAAATGATTCAAGACCACTAAGAAATTCTGGACATATCATGCCATTAATTGTTCTCGGACCATACATCCAACGTCGACTTGAATAACTCATATCAATCTGTTTAATATTAATAACAATCAAAGTTTAATTACATGCATTATCATATTCATTACTATACAAATCCTAAGCAAATATTAATATTTTTTTAAAAATTTCGACAGAGTTTCATTTAAATTTATCATATCCCAAATAATCAATCAAGATCCTAGTTAAATCGGAACGCACAATCTAACAGCAAACAATAACCAACAATTCATCAACCTCAACTCCGTCCATATATATATAATCACATCTAAATAAAATATTTTTAGATCGAACGTCGATCATCTAACATGTGATATGCATAATCGAACTTAACAATATTATTCCTAGATCGAACATCGATCATCTAACATGTATATTTATAAATTAATTAAAAACGCATACATACATTGTTTGTCAGTGATCCCTCCAACTTAGTGTATAGCTAGTCTTTTCTCAACCGCCGATATAGTACCCCTACAATTAAAGAATTAATTAAAATATAAATAAAAAATAATTAGTGCTACACATTAATATAATATGTAATAGAATAATACATTATTATATAATCATGACACAGTACATTATTAATTAAATACAATATACACTATAATAATTAATATAGAAATTATATCAAACACAATTAAATAATTAAACAACAAATTTAAAAATTAACTTATTAATTAAACAAGTAAGTAAAAAATCAATAATAAATAAGTACTACTAATTAAATATATAATTAACTAATTAAATATATAATTAACTAATTAAATATTAACTAATTAAATAATTACTAATATATAATAAATCAACAAATAATTAACATTAGCAACCTAATTAATTATATATACTCATATATATACATATACATACAACATATATATACACACAAATAATATATATATTTAAAGAAATTTATAAAATTTAATCGATTAAAATGAAAAAAATTACCGTAGAAATGTAATTAACTTCGTAGGGAACAAAGCCCGACCGGTGGAAGTGAATTTTCCGGCACCAGGAAGCGGCGGCGGACGAAAACAGCGGCGGCAGTGTTTGGGGGAAAAAAAGGGTTTGTGGGCTGCTGTGAAAAAAACCCAATTTTGGTATATATATATAACTGTTTTGCGAGGGCCCACCCTCGTTAACTGACGAGGGTCGCTGCGCTCGTAAACCGGCGAGGGTTAAACCCTCGGCTCGGTCCGATTTAGTAAAGGCGAGGGATCTGTGCTCGCGAACCGGCAAGGGGCGAGGCGCTCGCAAACCGGTGAGGGATATGCCCTCGTTTCGGTCCGGTTCAAGGGCTTGGCGAGGGTAAACACTCGCTACTTAGCGAGGGATCGAACCCTCGCGACTTTTGCGATGATATTTTGCTCGTTATTCGGATTTTCCCTCGTTAAATTTTAAATTTTAAAGCCCTCTTTAAATTTATTTTTTAAAGAGGGAACCCCAACCCCTTACTAAATTCCCTCTTTATTTCATCTTTTTTTTTTTGTAGTGAAAATTGAGAGAGCTCTTACTCGATGTGGATGCGTTGACCTCCATCAATGAGGATGGATCGCCACCGTCGTCTTTGTGCTGGCTGCTGAACACGTACGCTCCCCAAAGAGAAACCCAAGTGATTGCTGAAAAAAGGCCTGATATCTTGTCCCTCTAGTCGGTTCTGGTAGAACCTGCTGGATGTTTGTTACGAAGCCGGTATCTCTGATACACTTTATATTCACAAAACTTCTACTTTTTTTCCATTTTCATAAACCAATTTAAAAACATCACTAATTAAATAAATTTGTCTGAATATTGATCCTTGTGGTCAATTTCAGTTCAGTATGTTTTATTTTTTTCTTTTCTTTTTTTATAATTTTGATAATTTTTTTTTTAATTTTGGTAATTTCAAAATGAAAAAAAGGTAAAAACATATTAAGTTAAAATTAAATACGACCTTAATTAGTTATATTAACTCACGTACAGTTTATACAATATTTATACGATAAAAGTTGAAAGAAGCAGTTTCGTCACATCAGAATTAATTATCATACCTACTTCTGTGTGATTTAATATTTAACTAAGGAAATATTCGAGTTGGAGATTCATATATAAATATCATCATTAAAACTAAACAAGTGACAAGGTTGGGTGTTTAAATATTATCCAACTTTATTATTCAACTCTCAGGTCTTATCACTCCTTATGATCAATAAGAGCACATTATGTATACATGGTCTCACAAAATTGAGCACATCTAATATGTGATGGAGACTACAAAAAAAAAAAAACAATTCCATATTGAATTCCATTCATAAATCAAAAGATAAACCAAAATCAGCATTTAAAATTGCAAGCAAAGATCTAATGTGAATGTGATCTAATTGCGATTCCACCTGCATTTGACCAAATATAAGAATAATGTATTCAAGCCAAATAGGCTTAGTGCCAATAATTATTCTTCTCTCTCTTGCACGGTGAAGGGCCCAAAAGTGACACCACATAGAACCAAAGAATATAGGGTGACTTACATAGGGTACATTTATAAGAATCAAAAGACAAATATGTGAGCAAACAAAAAATAGTTACATTCAAGTAAAAAACATGTGTAATATATCATACCCAATACAATTAATGAGAGAGAGAGAGAGAGATAAATATGATGCGAGATTTCCAATTCAAATTAAAGTGGAAGTCAGAGATAAATTGTGAAATCCTAAGGATAATGATTTTGTATATTGTGTGTACACAATACTTTGATAGTGACACTACAATGGAACCGATTTTGGGGGTGTTGAGTTAACAATGATTGTTTGAAATCAATTGGAATAAAGAAATTGAAGAACACCAAGATTTACGTGGTTCGATCAGAAATTATCTACGTCCACAGATGAGTGCACCTCTCTCACTAATCGATGAAGAAGATACAGATTACAAGTGCTTTGGATATCTCTCTAAGTATGTGATTAATTGATTTTCTCTATACATATGTGCGTATATATATAGGAGTATGGAAATCCTAATTAATGCTTGTGATCGTAACCGCCAAACAAGAAACTGCTACAGTTGCAACCGAATTTGAATAACGATCAGAGCCCAACGGTTTTCAGTTTTGATTCTGTTAAACTGATCGCCAGTTGCCCAACTTGGAAGTTTAAATCGCTTCGTAACTGATTCTTGGTTTAATTCCTGACTCAGAGTCAGTATGCTCTTTTCTTGTCTGCTGATGTGATATGTCCTCAGCTGAGTCTGAGTACTCAGCTGATATCATCAGTAGACCTTCATCAGCTGATATCATCAGTAGACCTTCATCCTGACTAACCAGTCTGTCCATCATCCTGACCTGACCATCATCCTGTCCTGACCAATCATCCTGACCATCATCCTGACAGACCATCCTGACCACTCAGGAGACTACACCTGCTGACCCCCCTCAACTGACTTCCTCAGCTGACTCCACTGATATATCAGATGACTTTCAGTAGACTTCCAGATGATCTCAGCTGAGCATATCTGATGACCCTTAGCAGACCTGTCAGCTGATCCCCTTCAGCTGATAGTATTAATGTTCAGTTAATCAGCAGTACTTGCTCATCTGATTTTTATTTCACTTTCTTTGCAGGCATAACAGGGGGTGATGAATGTAGAATGTCAATTAGGTAAATATGATGAAGTTTATGTATTCAAATGTAAGGAATTTTTACTTGGATGAAACTTTTTTTATTATATGTACTAATTTGAATTATGAGTGTAGTTTAATCACTTGTAAATAATAAATCCAAGAATATATAATAAAGGAACCCAAAAAATGGCATTACTAGAAATAAAACACAAGTTGAGCTATTAAATGTGTGGGTCAACATTTACTTGTTGAGTAATCTCGTGAACAAGAGGTTTATATATACTTTAATTTTTTCTATAATAATTCTATCAATTTATTAAAGTAAGAAAATGAACAATGTGGGAATCAAATACTACTACATTTTTGTTTTAATTGCAAAGAGAATCAAGTACTAATTTATTCAAAAAAAAGTCAAAATGTGGTAATCAAATATCCTACGGAAACCACCAAGAGATCACTCAAATGCAATACATGTCAAATGCAAGAAAGACAACATTACATGGGTACAATTCAACATGATAAATAATATATATATATATATTTATTTATTTCACCCAAACATACATAATTTCATGCAAATAGACAATAAGTACTATTCCAAATACCACATTTTATTTGAGCTTAATACAGGCTACCGGTTTCAACAGCAGACTTGAAAGCGGCGACTAGACGCTCTCTAGGCGGCATATTTTCTCTAACGAAAGGGTCGTTGGAATAGTTGTCGACCCATCCGCACAAATTGGGGAACTTTTCTTCAGTCAAGAGTTTGATTCCAGTCAATTCTTGAAGAATTGGAAACCAATGAGCAATGAAACTTGCAGTTATATCGACTACTCCAATGTTGTCACCTCCAAAAAATTTCTTGCCCTTGATTTCATTTTCAAGAATTGTGAGTGATTCAATTGCTTCTTCCTTGGCCTTCTCTCTCTCCTCTCCCTTGCTCCAACATACTTTCCACAATGGCTGCATGCCCTGCACACAAATTCATACTTTCATTAAAAAAAAAAAAAGTTGGTGGGATTTGTATTCAAACGATATATATAATTAAACAACTTTCTATAAATAATTGTGTAAACGGACAAAAATGTCCTTAAATAGTAATATATATATATAAATCCCCAACTTCGGATTATATATAAAAATAAAAAAATATCTACAATCTTTATTAGCTAGCGATGCATACAAATAAATTAATTTCACATCTTCAATATTTTAAACGAAGCAGTTTCTTTCATGGTATCATGTAAATATTTTCACATCTCGGATCAAAATCTATGAATCTTTGTTCTGATACTATGAAAGTAGTACTTCTTATCTAAAAATTGGAGTTTACAAAAGATTTATACCAAGTCTTTTTATACTCCCCGTGTTCCTAAACACTTGGTGCATTTTTTTTTTTTTTAATCTGTTCCACGACACTTTGGACGCCTAATAAATAGAAAGAACTAATTTAACTTTATCCTTGTAATATTCACATATTTACACAAAAGTCATTACTTTTACTACCTCATTACTTTAATAATACTCCCTTCGTTCCCTTATAAATCGCTCATACCTTCTGGGAATGAATATTAAGAAGTATATAAAAATATTAATATAGTACATATGATGTGACGAAGAAAAATGAAAAAATGATAAAAATAGGGTAAAAGGTATTAAAAATAATAATAAAAAAATATAGTAGTTTACTAAAAAGGTAAACAAGCAAATGAGCAATATATAGTGGGACGAATAAAAATGGTAAAATGAACAACTCAAGGGAGTATAACTTTACACATTGCCTTCAATACTCAAAAGAGGTGAATTTTTCTTTGCAGAGACGGAGGGAGTATTATTTTTCCAACACATGCTGAATAAACACGTAAAAACAAACAAGACATATAAAAGCAAGAATTAATGGAGGAAAAGTTTGACCTTGTCATCAAGGAATTTTGACCAGAAACGAGCCATGGATTTGGCGTAGGGATCTTTGGGAAGAAGAGAAGGGCCCGGAAAAGCTTCATCAATGTACTCAATGACGATTAAGGACTCAACGATGGGGTTCCCATTGTGTACGAGCACAGGGACCTTTTTGTAAATTGGGTTGATCTTTTGAAGGAGAGAAGACTTATTTTTCAAATCTTCTTCTATGTATTCATATTCAACTCCTTTCAATTTCAAGACCATTTGGACACGCGTCACAAAAGGGCTAAACCAAGCCCCATGTAGCTTCACCTCATCTCCCATTGTGATTGATTTCTAAATTATTTTTTGTGAAAATTGTGAGTTTCTTTTGATGTGATGATGTGTATGTTGTGGTTTATAGGGTTCTTTATAGAGATGACTAACTTGTTCACCAAGATAGAGTGGGTTGAACTAATTATTCTTATCATTTCTTTTGGTTTCCGATCAATAAATTTATATTACTCTTTCCGTCCCTTTATATGTTGCTCGTTGCTTTTGGGCACACGAATTAAAGTAAAAGTAAAAAAGTATAAGTGATGTGATGAAAAAAGTATACGTGATATGATGGAGAAAAGCAAAAAAAAAAAATAGTGTAAAAAGTATTGAAAATAATAATAAAAAAGTGAATAGTAATTTCCAAAAAAAGATAAAAAACGAATGAGCAATATATAATGGGACGAACGAAATGGAAACACGAGCCATTTATGGTGGGACGGAGGGATTATATTTTTTTTCTAATTTTATTATTGTCAGACGATTTAATAGTACATTATGTATCGATTTTGAAAATTAAACTATTCTATATTTCATTAAATAGCTCTGCACATATGCATGAACATGAGCAGAAATAAAAAAAGAAAGTAGGTGGTAGTTGGTTCCATCAATTCTTTCTATTTTGGACTAGGCAGGAAGCTTCCATGGCATGAATGACATATGAGATGATCTCAGCCTCGTTATCTTGTATTTACTTCGATGTTAAGAATCTCGAAGCTTCTCCCAATTTTGCCCATTTAAAAAATTAGTCCAGATTTGTTTATACTTTTTATTTTAGAATATCTCAATTTCACATTTAAAAAAAAAAAAAAATTTAGAATCACAAAAGTTAATAAAATACACTTTTTATATTTTATTATTATCATTATTATTATTATTTTTTATCAGTAAATGTTAATTGTTAGTAGTTAGGTAAGTACACAAAGTCTCCAAACACTCCAAGAATATCTCCAAGCTAACCTTATATCTCCCTCCTAATTCGTTCACAAAGGAAATCGAACCCGGGTCATTCACTCAAATGAGGAGCCCGGATGCCAGGTGAGCTAGCCCACCTGATTTTTATATTATACTCCTTCCGTCCCAGAGCAATTTGCAAGGGAGGAGGGACACACAAATTAAGAAGAAAGTAGAATAAAGTAAAAAAAATAGTGTTTTGAGGGTTAATTTGGTAAAATTTTATGTAAAAAGTGAAAAAGTTAGTTGGATTGAGTGTAATGTGGGCCCAAAAAGTGAAAAGTTAATGACATTTTGTATAAATATGTAGATATTTTTTAGGTCTGCAAGTTCCTCTGCAAGTTCCTCTGGAACAGATGGAGTATTATTTAACTTTACACTCACATGCTCTACATTTTTTTAATTGTATCGCTTTTCTTGTGAAAAATAAGTTGGGATAGATGGATTCAGATATTCTATTTTATTTTTATGTTTATCATATGAAGTCTTACTTTCTGAATCTTTAATATGTAAATTTAAAATTATAATAATTCGTTTAATATCATTTTAAATTTCACATATTATATATTTAGATTATCGTGGAATAAAATTAGAACATAAAATTTGGTTTTTTTTTTTTAGATATTGTATTTTGTAGATGAAATTATATTATTTTGGAATAAAATAGAACAAAAAATTTGTTTTTTTTAAATATTGTATTTTGTAGATGAATTTATGACGTTGTGGTGATTTTTAAAAGTTATAAATTTGAGAAAAAAAACAAAAAAAAACACACAATTCCTTTTAAATTGCAAAGATGGTCAAGTGGGCAAAGATTATAAAAATTGCACACTTGCAACCACGTACTTTACTTCGTTTTCTTCATTGTTTGATTATTCTTTAATTAATATATCTTTATTTCTTATAAATATTTAATCATTTTTTCAATTAAGAATATGTCCCTGTTAAATCGACTATGATATTGAAAAAACCACTGATTTAGTCTAAGGGTTACTTAGTGCATACCATATGAAAAACGATGGGATAAATGAGCCCATTAATTCAATCTTCCGGATTCATGTTCGAATTCTTTTTTCGAATAAATGTCTTTTGTTCAAGAAAAAGAGTCGAACATTATTCAGTTTTTAAGTAATCTGAGGGGGCTTAGTTTTGTATGCACAACTATACCGTGCAACTCAAGTTCATTTTTAAAAAGTTACTTAAAATACTATTGAAAAGTTACACATGTTATTACTGAAAAGTGTATCTTTAATAGTGTAATTTTTCAGTAATAATTTGTGTAACTTTTTAGTAGTACTTTGTATAACTTTTTAAAAATGAACTTGAGTTGCACGGTGTAATTGGTGCACAAGAAACTTACGGTGACTTGAATTGAAGAGTGAAGATGCACCAACTCGAACCCTCTTTTTTCTAGGTTTGCTTCTGCATTTTATTAGAGCTCTAGAGAGTGAGCCCATTTAAGACTCTCTTATTGGTCCATCATATATTAAATGGTCCACTAGCCTTTTTAGGAGATACACTATCCTTAAATATGTTCAGTATTTAATTTTTGAAATTTTTACGAATTTTCGGTAAGAAAATTCAAATATATTTTCGTTTTACACTATGTTGGAAAAGAAATACCAAAAAACTGAAAAATGGACGAATAAAAGATAGTGTTCCTGGTGGTGTATTTCCCAAAAAAGCTTGTGCGGATAACCTGGGTCATATTAAATATAATTCAGTGTTTTTGCACTTTATTTTGGGCCCATTATTTTAGATTGTCTTTGACCCATTTATACCCTTTTTATGGGCCCATAATATCGGATGAATTTTAGCAAGCAACATAGCCATTTCTGAAATTGCATTCAAATAGAAAAAATAATAGTATATCTTTTTAATTATTTAAAAAAGGGTACCTGATAGGCTGATAAGATAGGACGAATCACGCTCTAAAAAAAAAAACGATTCAAAAAGGAAACATATGTATATTAATATTAATATATAATATGTGTGAAATATATAAAACAACAATTTTAGATATCATCATGATTGCATTATATACACTAAAATTTTGAACTTAGCTATAAAACATTTAAAATTTTGAACTTTTAAAATTTGAAAATTACACAAAAGTCCCCAGAAAATTAAATTTGAAAAACGAGTTAAGATTCCAAAAAATGAAAATTCTGAAAAAAATAGATATGATTTGTGATATCATCTTACGAGTCATGATTTCATTATTTGTACGTATGACTTTAATTTTTTGGATTTTTTTTCAAAAGGCCTCGTGTGTTAATGAAAATATTTATTCATCTTTATTAATTTTATGATTTTCTCCTATTTAGAGTGAGTATTATATGAAAATAGTTTATGATAAATTTATCATAAACTTGTTTTAGTGTATCAAATATCTGGTCAAGTGTATCAAAAGTTAAGGTTATTATATAAAATTTATTGATCTCAACCTTTGATACAACTGATGAGAATATTTAATACTTTAAAACTTGTTCATGATAAGCTTATCATGACTATTTTCGTACAATACTTTGCCCCCTATTTATTTGTTGTTTGAACCCAACAGTACAGGGATAACTAATAAACAAGAAACTAATAGAAATAAAAAAGATTCTTTTATCTCAAGTCCTTTAAGTTCATTAGTTAGACCAAAGAACTAAAAATCAGGAAAGCTCTCTTGTCCATGGCTCCTTTGTGAGGGATTGAAAGGTCCCCCCTCCCATTTCAAATTTCAAAGAAACTGCCTCACTTTAAAAACCCTTAACGGTTATGGACACTAAAGTTCAATTCCCTCATTCAAATTAAATACCAAATATCAACTTCAATATTCACACACATTAATTATCAGGGGTGTTTGATTTGACACTTTGGAAGGTGAATAATGATAATCAAAGTCATAGTGTGTATTTGGAATGACTTTACTATGATTTTGATTCCTAAAAATTAAGAAATCTACCATTGAGAATTATGACTTTTATTTCATACCCATTTTATTCATGTACCATTTCTATTCCTTACAATTATACCAAACGTCTCCTCAATATATAGTAAGAAATTACCAAATAACTAGTGTTTTGTTTTTTTGTTGCTTATTTTAAATTTAGATCGTTTCTTTTGTTAAATTTGGATAATCAAGCGAAAATATTAAATTCTTGATTTTTTTCCGTAACAAAACATGTCCGGTGCCAACTCTATTGACGAGATTCAATTATAGTCCCAATTTTCTTAAAAGTCTCGCAGTTAAATTATTTGTTAGTATACCATGGTTTTTTGTGATATCTTGTGGTTGTTGGGTGGGTGTTTTCTCAGTGTATTTTCTGTTAGAACTACCAGCACTATGACTAAGATGGCACTAATTGGTAAGAAGAACATAAATCCTTATAAGGCAAGTTTTGAAATACAATTGGGGCATTGTGGTTATAAAATTACTAAAATTACCATTACTACAAAATCTCAACTGCAATAGTACTGATACACTATGGCCCAAGTTAGAAGAGACTTGCAACGTTCACTCACAAGCATAATGTCATCATTTGTGAAAATGATTTTCTTGTACTAGATAAAAAATAAAGACGAAAATTTGAACGAGACTGTCTCATAACATAAGACTACATAAATTAATATTTATTCCCTATTAATATGATTATGAATTCATATATCATATAGTTGTCACATACATGAGACGCAACCGATAGTCATATTTCAAACTTAAGGGTTAGTATTTAATAATTTACGATAAATTTCAACTTCTTATATTTGAAATTTAAGAATTGTGCAAGGAATGAAATCTGCATTTTAGTGTAGAGATATTGTTGGGGCAAAACGTCTTCTTCATTGGCCTGATCAGAACCATTACAGATGGGTAGTGAAGAACCAGTGAACATGTTCTTTGTCACATTGTAATGATTTGATTTTTTTAATATTGTTTTTACCTCAAGTGAGAATTCTCACTGTCTTTTCTGTAAATCACTGTGCCTGATAATTGCTCGAATCTACTCTGCAATTGAAAAGTATTACTGAATTAAGAATTAAAATTTTTAAAAAATCAAGAAAACATAAGTCAATTAAGCAAATAAGCAGAAAAACAAAAAAGAATGCCTGAATTTTTGGGTCTGACACTCTTCAGTCCCCTTTTTCTCGAAAAAAAAAAAAGTAGAGCAAATCAACGTTTGCAAAAGCTCCATTTAAGCAAAGGTCCAGCATTGAGAAACTTCTCTCTCTCTCTCTCTCAATTTTTTGAATTTCCAAATAACCCCCCCAACCCACCCCACCCCAAGTTTCTTGAAGAAACATTATGGATAGAGTTCTCTTACACCAAATAAAAAAGTGAGCCATTCTTCACCTTAAAATCCCCATAAATCCCAAATAGTCAAACCCCTCTTCTGCATTTTCACTCTGATTAAAAATGGAGGTTCTGGTGAATGCAAATGAAGTATTGGAACTAAAAAAAGAAGGGTTCTGCAAGAATGAGCATAAAGCTGAAATCTTGATGGATTTCAATGGAGAAGAAATTTCAGACATTTTGGGTTCTGAGGTTACTTTGACTGATGAAAATAGCAGTTCCGAGTACTCATCTTCCAACTATCTCACCTCGGAGGTAAAGGGAAAATCTCAAAAACAAGGATCATCTCTCTCAGGTGCTATTCATTGAGATTAAGTACTCTGTTTTTGTTTTTCAAAAATTTAATGTTTATGTTGTTCAAATTTTTTGATGATTATAGAATGTGATATGATGAAAGAGAGATTCTCCAAATTGCTGCTCGGTGAAGACATGTCTGGTTATGGCAATGGCGTTTGCACTGCTCTGGCTATTTCCAATGCTATCACCAATCTTTGTGGTAATAAAAATTCAATCTTTTCAAGTGAAAGCTCTGTTAATTGATGAATTTTGACACGTTTCTTGCACTTTTAGCCACGCTTTTCGGGCAAGTTTGGAGATTGGAGCCTCTAAAACCCGAAAAGAGGTTGATGTGGAGACGGGAGATGGAATGGCTTCTCTCCGTAAGCGATCACATTGTCGAATTAAGGCCTTCGTGGCAAACATTCCCCGATGGGACGAAGCTTGAGGTGGAATTTACTTGCATGGTTTAGAAAAAATTTAAGATGAATGGATTGGACTTGTTTTAATTTAATTATTCTTGTTAATTCAGGTTATGACGTGTAGACCGCGTTCGGATCTTTACGTAAACCTACCTGCATTGCGCAAACTAGACAACATGATACTTGTAAGAGCCCGATTTCTTGTTATGATCGAATTTGTTATGTATATTTGAGTAATACTTGTGTGAACTTGGTGTACGTGTATTTTGTCTAATTGTTTGTCCATTTACAAAATGGAAACTTGTGTTGTTCGTACAAGTTTTTGTCTATATGTTCAAGGTAGGTGGTGATTAATTACAACCTTGTCTTGTAGGAAATATTGGACAGCTTTGAAAATTTGGAGTTTTGGTATGTTGATCAAGGGGTAGTGACCGCTGGCGTTGATGGTTCCTCGTCCTTTCATAAACCTCTGCCTCGTCAAGACGAGAAATGGTGGCTTCCCGTCCCTCGTGTCCCGCCTGGTGGCCTGACGGAGGAGGGCCGAAAGACGTTGCGAAACAGGCGGGATTGCACGAACCAGATTCTCAAAGCTGCTATGGCTATTAATAGTGCAACTTTAGCCGAAATGGCTATCCCGGATTCATATATAGAAGCCCTTCCAAAGGTATTGATACTAAGTAAAGTTTTGTATAAAAATGGTTCATAATAAGTTTATTATGAATCAGTTTTAGAATATCAAACATTTGATCAAGTACATCAAAAATTTTATCAGAAATATCAAAATTTTGAGTCAATGATATTATATTACAATTGTTGTAGATTTTATTGATTCCAACTTTTGATACTCCTGATGAATATTTTGATACACTTACCAAATGTTTGGTACTCTAAAACAGTTTCATGATAAGTTTATCATGAACCATTTTCATATAAAACCTACTCAATTTGTTTTAGTCATGCAAGTTATCTTTGTTTTGCTTCCAGTTCAGACGACTTTCACGAATTGAAAATAGTCTTGTGACTTTCAAATTTTGATGTTGGTCCGGCAAGTGCATTGACACGACATTGTCATTTCTTCAAATGTCAAATTATTGAAAGTTACGGGCTATTTTCAATTCGTGAAAGTTGACAGGACTAAAATCGATATACAAATTATTTAATGTGATGATTCTCGCCTCGTCGCAGAATGGAAAGACGAGTTTGGGAGATCTCATCCGTCGATATGTGAACTCTGATCAATTCTCCCCCGAATGCCTGCTCGATTGCCTTGATCTGTCTTCTGATCATCAAGCTTTGGAGGTTGCTAATAGAGTGGAGGCGACTATTCATGCGTGGCGTCGAAAAAATAAGCCGAAACCAGAGCAGAAATCATCATGGGGCATTGTTAAGGATTTAGTGAGTGATGCAGATAAAAGGGAGCAACTTGCAGATAGAGCTGAGAGCCTTCTTCTTTGCTTGAAGCAAAGGTACCCTGGCCTACCTCAGACCACCTTAGACATGACCAAAATCCAATTCAACAAGGTGAATTCTTAATTCTGATTTGGGGTGGTTTGATACGGTATACCAAATATATTTAACCGTATCACTTATCGTACTATTAAAATATCGAAATTTTTAGTTACATATTGAAATTACTCTAAAATTTTGGTATATATCACTTCATATTTAAATTTAATAAAAACGAGTTAATCGTGTGAGACTGTGTCATTATATGAGACAGATAGATGAAATATAGATTAAGCATGATTCATTTTCACTTTGGTAGGAGATGAGTGCTAATTTGTGAGGTCTCTTATCATGAGACGGTCTCACACAAATTTTAATCCATTTTAATAGATCATAGAAAAATAAATGAAGAGTATGAGTTCGTACAAATAAAAATATTAGTTTGGATTATTACATTTTAGCATATAAATTGCTTTCTAACAAAACTTGATGGTTAAAAAAATGGGGTGAAATTGCAGCCGTTGCACTAGTGAACTGAAATGTTACTCCAAAACTTGACACATTTTGTCATACTGAAATTCATATATGGTTTTAAAATTATTTGAAATTTTAGACTAAATTTTGTGCAGAAACTTCACTGAAATTTCGAAAATCCAAAATTTAAATACCTATATCGTACTGAAATTTTTTCGATATTCATCTGTACAATACGAACAGTATACCAATTTTTTTTATATTTTTAACACCTCTGATCCTAGGAAAGCATCAAAACAAGAAAATTGTACACATAGGAGACCATGTTTTGGATGGTTCCTATAATGATACTAACATACATACATTGTGTTACTAGGATGTTGGAAGATCATTACTGGAGAGTTACTCGAGAGTTCTCGAGAGCTTGGCGTTCAACATCGTGGCGCGTATCGACGACCTACTTTACGTGGACGATTTGTCCCGACATTCGGGTCACTTCATGCCCTTCTCTAGAGTAGGAACCATCACCCAAAGAGGGAGTGGAATCTCGTGTCCTGATTTGTACAGGACCGCCTATTCGACGCCTAGGTTGTCTTGGGGGAGGCTGATCAGCCCTGCAAGAGGAGATGAATCGCCTTATATAGAAAGTAGCAAGCATTCTCTTCATGGTTTTGGGTTGAAGAGGAATGTTGTGGATGGAAAAGGGAAGGAGTGGTGGAGGAATACGAGGAGCTTAGACTCGTTTTCGAGTACTAATGGGGAGGTGTCGGCGTCCCCGTCGCTTGGATCTTCGAGTGGGTCGAAAGGGACGAGCAGCAGCCCGAGAACGGACGAATCGGTTGAGGATGAATGAAGAGCAATGGATGGATTCCTCTGTTTATTTGGTTTGATCATGTTGATAGTTGTTGGCAGAGTATTCTTGTGTATTTTTCTTTTTGTACGAGGAATGAATGAATTAAACCACAAACAACTCAATTTAATCTCCCATCATCACGATAAACTTATCATTAAAACTGTTTTAAAATATTAAATATTTGGTCAAGTGGTTTTTAGTCAATAAAATTTATAACAAGTACAACATTTGGCCCAAAATTTTAACTCATCAGATGAAATTTTTGATACTTTAATACTGATATATAATAAACTTATCATAAAATATTTTCATATAAAATTTTACTTTAAATTCATTATTAATATTTTATTTTGTGGAAAAGCAAGATCTTTTCGTGATTAAACATAAGAATAAAAATCAAAATAATAAAAAGAGCAGAACAAATTAAACAGTAAACCCAGCCCCAACAACACACCATACCGGTTAATAGAAAGAGTATTTTTTTTTATCAGCAAAGATTATTATATTACTTCTAAAAAGAGGGCATCATAAATATCTTTTTTTTTTATAGTTTTACACAGAGATTGAGTTTAGATACACAGACAAGTAGCACCTCAAAGTAAGCATTGTATACTCCTAAACCATTCACCAAAATCAATAGAATTAATTTTCAGTGACCCAGTTCTAACCCAACTCCAAACTCTACTATATATTGAGTTCCAAAATATAACTTTGTTTCTAACTTTCCAAATTAATCAAATCAAGCATTCTCAAATACCTCCAAGGATTAAATTGTCATTTCTCATACTAATTAAATTGGAGAAGTGAAGAAGATTTGGAGTGTTTAGATGATAACGAGGTCCTCACCCCCACCCATTCACAACACTTCATCCAAATTTTGTATGAAAAATGGCATTCAAAGAGTATTAGTTAGTTCATTAAATTGTCATTGACTTTATTAATACATAATCATTTATTCGTAAATCGATCTTACTTTTTAACGATGCCCTTAATATTTTTCAATCCATCTACTTAGTTAACAATCAATATTCTTTAAAACACGTGTAAAATAAGTAATGCGTACTTCCTCCTTCCATCCCTCAACTTATGCAACATTTGTCAAGGTGGTCCGTCTCTCATTCATGCAATACTTCATAAAAGGAAATAAAACTAATTATATCATCTTAAGCATCTCAATATTATGTCACATCTCATTACTTTTCATACATTTATTACTTTTTGTAACAACAAAAATCATTTATCTACTTTAATATTAATAAATAGCCCTAACGTTAAAACTGGCGCGAGCAAACTGTTAATGTTGCATTAGTTGAAGGACGGATCGAAAGCAATAATGATAGAGGGAGAAACAATTAGCACTTTTTGAATTAACCAACTAATTATACTAACAAATCAATACATTTTAGTTAACTAATTAATCTCTCTCGATCTCATGGTCAAAGGATGGAAGCCAAAATTCAACATGCTAAAATGTAATGTATAAATTTCAAACCATATATTTGTCAAAACAAAGAAGAATCTTGATGACAACATATATATTCCACATGTAGTAGAAATCATCTAAGATGGTAGGGTCCATTTTATTGAGGTTCAACTTATTTCATCTTTCTCTTTATAGTATGTATAATCATACTATAAAATATATATATGCATAAGAGCCGAAAAAGTACTTACACAGTCATATATATAGCTACATTTACATATACATATCTCATATATATAATTGCAGCCACAAAGTTCACGACCCTTAGCCATATATATCATGAACCTGCAAGGATATATATATATATATGTGTAAGAGATACGAAACAAACAATATATACATACAAAATTAATACAAAAATTTATGTGAACCCGAGTTCACGTAAATCTGATTTCATCAAAATAATATCACTATTATATATATATATATATATATTGTTATGAAACATAACAATGATAAATTATATGTGGGTAAATTACACAAATGATTCCATGAAAATTTGTGCTCATAAATTTGATTCTTTTATTAACATTAATAGTCCCACAAGATCTTTTCGTTAAAATTAATTAAAGGGTTAATATGGGACCAAATCTGTAGAGCACAAATTCTCATGAAACCATATGTGCACTTTATTTTTAGTGGTGTACTAAATATGCTAAAAAAAGGATTAAAAAAGAACGTGAGATCAGATCTGTTGAGTTTAAATTCTCATGGGATCAAAAGTGCAATTCATCCAATTATATGTATAATAGTGATAGTGATTAAATATAACGAGAAGACACCTAAAAAGGAGAATATATGCATGTGAAGAGGTCTACTCTATAAATAATGGGACAATAATTCACTAAAGAAAATTATGAATATTTATGATGCAACATCTAGTGTGCAATGAACGAAAATGATGACATACATACATACCTAGATAATGAAGTTCTTTAGTAGTAAAGAGATCCTGTAAATAAAATAAATGAAAAGTAGTTAAGATTCTATTTGGATATAAAATCCAAATGAATGGATTCGGAATTTATATCAAAATTCACCCATTTAATATATATAATCATAATTTTATTTTTTAAAATAGAGATATATGGAAAGCTTAAGCTTACCCCGCCACCAATTCCCCCTTGTGGCACTCTCAAGGTCGTCTTCACCCGCATCGTTGTACTGTCACACAACAAACATATGTTTTAGCTTCTCATTAATTTTAATAAAAAATAATACTCCCTCCGTCCTGCAGGAATTTGCACACTTTCCTTATTTGGACGTCCCACACAAATTTGCACACTACTAAACAAGGAAGCATTGTTTTGCGTACCCACTCACAAACTTATACACATATTTACTCATATACCACTACTTTATATATAAAACACATTTTTCTTAAAAAATGTGCCGTCCCGTATGGTGCAAATTCCTACGGGACAGAGGTAGTATTCATTTATTGCACAAAACACGACGAACTAATAGTATTAGGGTGTGTTTTGTTTAATGGATAAACTAATTATCCCGTTAAAAATATGCATGTTTCGGCGGAATAGATTAGTTTATCCTAAACAAAACACACCCTTAGAGTATATGTACTCTAACTCATCAACTCGGATTCAACTAATTAACTAAAAACATGATTTGAGCTCAAACTAATCAATTGATTTTCAATGAAGCTCAACATCAAATTTAAAGTTTGATAGCATTTTAAATAAGCTAGCTTGAACAATAGTGTACATATTCAACTCGACTCGACTCATTTATATTAGTAATTAGGGTTACTTACGGTGGGTGGGCTAGGGTCCTTGGGTCGAATAAAGACGTCTTGGCCACCATAGTATATGGAAGAGCCATAATTAAATGGTAGTGATTTTTCCTCCTCGAAATATGTAGGTTTTTCATTTGTTCTCCAGCTTTGTTCTTCTTCGCCTGCACCATTATTATTTATAATTAATTTGAATATATATTGTGAAAGAATTTCTTTGCATTTACTGTTCGAATTTATTTATAGATGTGAAATCAATTCATCTATTTTTATTTTCTAACGTTCTTTCCCACTTATAGGATATATGTGCATCGTGAGTCATTATATATGGCTCTGATACTACAAAATAATTGCAACTCATGAGAATAATTTTTTTTTATATATTTTATAAATCATTAGAGAAAGTGTGATGAAGGACAAATGATATTATAGGATCCCAAATCATAATATTCTCTATCCCAAAACTCAGTTTTTACGTACTTTAATTGAGATTTAAGATAAGAATTAGTATTTATTAATATTAAAAAAAATTATTGATTGATTAAGGAAATATTTTTCTATTTTATTAAAGTGGTTAAATTATAATAAGTATATATTTTATGTATAATGTTTTGTTTTAGAAGTAGCAATTGAGTATCTGAGCACTTCTTTGGCAGTGTAATGAAATTGATATAGAGTGAGTAGTATTTAAATTTTAAAATCCCTCAAACATCCTTTAAATATTATTAATTCTTAAAATTAATATTTAAAAGAAAGTTTTGTGTGAGATCATTTTATTACATGATACCAATATAAAATATGTCACAACATTTAAAAAGTAATAAAAATTTAACTAAAAGTGACAATATTTTTTGTTAAATGAGATTATAACTTTTCTTAAAAATATTATCATATTTTGCTATAAATCCATCATTGAATTTTTAAAAAAGTGATAATATTTTTGTTCAAAGAAATTAACACTTTTTTTAGAAACATTATCACATTTTATTATGATCCTATACATTTCTTTATGGTCGATCTCATGTAACGAGACTGTTTCATTCAAAAAAAATTCAATATTTAATTATTTAACATATAAAGAAACAAAATTATACATAAAAATAAATTATTTAAAAATTTACATCAATTTTTTAACATTGAATTAGAATTACAAATATACCCCGGTAAAATTTTAAAACTCGATCACGACACCGCGTCACATGCACCTAGGGGTGTGCAACGGTCGATTCGGTACCCGAACCGAATCGAGTTGTGGTAACCGAAAATCGAACCGAATTTCTTTAAAACCAAACATAACCGAAACCGAATAATTAGGTTTTGTTTTTACCAAAATAATCGATTTTTGTTTTTGCTATAAAATATAAAATAACCAAAATATTTTTTTAACAAACCATAAATTACACAAACACTTTAAATATGTCCAAATAAGTGAATATCAACGAATAAATTACACATCTCCGTAAAAAAGAATGCACAAATTATACAAACACTTCAAATTCATCCAAATAAATGAATAAAAATGCAGACCTAGTCAACATTAAAAAAAATATGGTTCAATTGCACTAAAGTTTTAAATGCTCCATCATCCAAGCACTAAATTATAAACATTATTTATTAAATATATAATATATATATATAATTAATTCGGTTCGAATGTCGATTAACCAAAATAATAACAGTAAATAACCGAACCGAATCGAATAATGAAATTTTAAAAAAATGTTAACCAAAATCGAATCGAATATTACAATAATAGAATAAAATTCATATTTTAATTCGATTTCAATTCGATTTTTGATTAATAACCGAATCATACACACTCGTAGTGACACCTACAATAATAATAGGGCCATAACTTACTTAACAATTTACATGCATGATTAATATATTAATAGGCATCATATAATTAATCCCCCAGGACCACTTTAATGGACACCCATTAAATAATAAGTAAATATTTTTATACATAATCAAAAAAATCTAACGTGGGCCACATTTTCCTAAAATTCTAGATAAAAATATCTCTTCCAATACAACATTAAATTAAAATGGCCAGGAGGAAACTATAATAATAAGATAATAAAAGAAACCCTTGATAAGTTATATTTAAAATTAAAAACTTTATAACGTGTTGCTCAACTATAGTGACGAAATTCATGATTCCCAATTTTTTCACAGGGTTGAATTCTATTAAAAAAATACATAAATCATGTAATTCCAACCTAAAATATAAAAAATAATAATAATTAATAATCGATTCTTACACTGAATATGAAATATATATACCTGTTTTCTTGGCAGTCCAAGGCTGAGTACTTGCAGAGTCAGTCTTCTTCTCAGCTTCCCACGAAGGCAACGACTGTTAAATAAAAAAGAAATAATTAATTAATTTATAAATTTCATCAAATATTTCCGATACCATATATATGATCCAATGTCCCATAATTATTCCTTTTTTTATTTTATTTTATAAAATTTATCTTATATTGGACGGTAAATTAATGAACTTGCAAATTAATCAAATAAAAAAAATTAATCAAAATTCACCAAATATATATATATTTTTTTTGGGGTTTTGAAGTACCGTAGGTTTTTTTGGGGGGAAAATAGAAGCTAGAATATCCTGATCCTTTGGTCCAAAAAGATCACTAAACATCGAACGAGAGCTTGATGACTTCTCTCCTTCCATTGTTTTTTTTTTCTCTCTCTAAGTGAGATCAGTTACTTTCTCTCTCTTGATGAAAATGCAGATGAGGGCTTTTAAAGAGAGTTGGGTTTAATAAATCCGACGGCCACCGTCAAACGGATGTAACCGCCGAGAATCTTTTCCCAGAAACAAACAGAAACCTCGGAAGAAAAAGCGGGAATCGGTCAAACCCTATTTTTATTGCAAAGAAAAAGAAAAAAAAAAAAAACAAGAGTAGTAATGATATGTAATAATGGCTCTAATTTAATGCAAATTAATGACACAATTTCTCCACTCTTTTTAATTACTCCCACCATCCCAACTTAATTTTGATAGGGCTAAGAAAGAATATACTTTCTCTGGTCAAATGATTAATTTTACACTTGTTTTATCTAGACGTCACAACTCTATTTTTATACATTTAAAAATAATTTTTTTTATATTTACATAAGTCAATAAAATATATATTTTTTATTTTATTATTTAACTTTACATTCACATACTCATTTTTACTTGATTTGTGTGTCCAGAATAACTATGAAAGTAATCATGAAACAGAGGGAGTAGTATATAAATGTGAAGTTAAATAATATTATCTCCATTTTGTAGGAATTTACATTCTATAGGATGATATTTTAAAAAAATATATGTTTTTTATATAAAATAGTGGCATATGGGTAAATATGTGCATATATTTGCGAGTATACACGTAAATTTATGTGTGTCTCTTTTAGTAGTGTGTAAATTTATGTGGGACAGAAGTAGTAAGACATAAAAAGTGTATTTTATTAATTTTTGTGAGTATAATTTTTTTTTTAAAGTGTGAAAAAAGAGTTGGGATAATTATTTTGGATAGGAAGCATTATTAAAAAAATATCAAATCACAAATGTTGGGATAACTATTATTCTGTTTAAATTTATCAATTTTTGAAGGGTGCTTTTCACACATTAATTGAATTTCATGTTTTAGGCGCCCAACGTTGACCTGGATGTCCAATTACTTCGATTTTATTTATTTATTTATTTAATGATATCACCTTATTATACATAAGAGTCAATTTAAATTAATACTCTCTCACTGACAAATTTAATTATCAATTTATTACAATAAAAGGTTTTACCTTTTAAAATTAACAGCTTTAAATATTTCTTGTTTTATATATTCTATTACTTAAAAATTAAAATTGTACTCCCTCCGTCCCTGAAAAGATTGCACACCTCTTTTTACACGCTTTTTAAGAAAAGTGTGTAAAAAGTAGAATATTGAGGGTGATGTGTAAAGTTATATTATTAAAATAATGAAATTAGTTGGATTTAGTGTAAAAGTAATAACATTTGTGTATATATGTGAATATTATAAGGATAAAGTTAAAGTGGTTATTTCCATTTATAGGGTGTGCAAAGTGTTGTGGGACGGACCAAAAAGGAAAGTGTGCAAAGTGTTTAGGGACAGAGGGAGTATAATAATTGAATTGAATTAAAGTTTGATTCCCTCTGGAAACAAATTAAAGGAGATATAAGGTTGGCTTGAAGATATTGAGTGAGATATAAGGTTGGCTTGGAGTGTTTGGAAGACTTGACAAACTAACTTGTAACTACTAATAACTAACATTACCGATAAAAAAAACGTAAAGATTTCATTTGCGTATATAATTTGATTTTCATTACTCACATTCAAAATCTTCCGACCAAACAACCCTCTCAACTTATAATGATGAAATAACTAATACTACCTCCGTCCACGAAATTTATACTCACATTTTTGCACGTGGTTTAATGCAATATGTCGGAGGGTATTACGGGATATTGTGAGGTCCGTTTTGAATAAAGAGAATATTTATGAAAAGTATATCATATGTACTTTCCATAAATACTTTCTTTACTCAAAACGGACCTCACAATATCTCAAAATACCTTCCGACATATTGCATTAAACCACGTGCAAAAATGTGAGCATAAATTTCGTGGACGGAGGGAGTACTATTATAAACAAAATATATGCACAACAATCACTGTTGATCCTAGAAATTTTGGAGTCTGAGTCGATATGTAAATTAGGCCCCATCATAATCTTTATAATTTATATGTATGAATAAGTTTCATACTATACATATTCTTAATTTATTCAAGTAATATTATTAATCGACGAAAAGTAAAAAAAATTCAATATTAAAAAATATTATAATTTGTATTTTCAACCATCTATATCTTATAAGCAATATAATTTTTTTAACACAACTATTTTATTTTAAACAAATTGGTCATTACTTTAGTTACAAATTCTGGTTCTTTTGATACTTTGCAAAAATTCAACTCAAAAAACATAATCAACTGCATCATTACCAGGACAATTATTATTTATATAAGAATTCTGAAGATTCTTACCATGACCACACAATAACTTTTTATCATAGACAAAGTATTATATAGATAACTTTTTATCATAGACAAAGTATTATATATATAATTTTCATGATATGAACTATTTTATAGTATAATTTTTTTTTTTGTAATTTTATTTGAAGGACTTATTAAAAAGTGGTTCATATCATGAATCACTTTTACACAAAATTCTTTATCATAATATTCGATAATATCTCGAAATAAAGCTATAACATTACAATTCTTTCATAATTTTAAATTGTGTCAATTATATTTCTATGAAAATAAAAGAGCTTGCATAGAAAATGAACAATTTCATTTTTTCTTTTTTAAACTAAGAAGTATAATTACCTTATGCTTGAGTTTTGCAGTTTAAAAGTTTGACTTTATTCTTCTCATCTAGTTCACTCCAAATTTTTATTGGTGTATTGTAACATTGGTGTGTTTAAATAAGAACTAATAGGTTAATATAGAATGAAAGATTTGCAAAAGAGTTTAATTACGTGCATGCAATGTATTTTTAGAGTTAAATAGGATTGTATTGGCGGCTAAAATTAATACTAAGATTAAAGGATTCAGACATATCTCATTCCAAATAATAAGAAATTAATAAAGAATTTTAGTGTGGATTTATTTATGTGTATGACATATATTTGGTGATTTAAATTAGCATGCAATGAAAGATTTGCATATATTTTATTACGTGTGTACAATATATTTAGTGTTAAATAAGATTTCATCGACGGCTAAAAACTAATGCTCTTATCGTTCCACTATAACTTTTTTTCTTTCTTTCTATTATTTTATTTAACAAAGTATATTTATTGGTGGATCACATTTAATTTTTGTATAAAGCAATAAGAATTTGTGGAAAAGTAAAGAATAGTTTTTTATTTTTTTGATGGAAAGAGTAACATATTGATTAAACAGCCGGAAAATCGGCAACTACATCAACAATAATAGAATCTGGAATCTGAGAAGAGAAAATCAGCATTACAAGAGAAGCAAAATAATGTTAAACGATGAGCAACAATTTTCCCCGTTCATCTAGTCCACCGAAAGGAGATGTCCATAAAGCACGAACGAAGCTAAAAAATTTCAGCCACCACCTTTCCAAAATAAGACAAATCAGGCCTTGAATTTAGCAATGCATTAATCAAAACTTGAGAATCAGATTCTGCAATAACATTAGTAATATCAAGCTGCTGCAGATTTTTTAAACCATGGAGCATTGCTTGAGCTTCCGCCACATCTACCACCATCTCCCCTTGTTTTCTCTGTGCAAAACACCATAACACATGCCCAACCTCATATCGCAGCACCCCAGCTAAACCCGATCCAACTTGACATCACACCGAAGCATCTGTATTCAATTTAACCTAACCTGCAGCAGGTGGTTTCCATCTTTGCACATCATGGTCACAACTATTCATTCTCCCAACTACTGCCTTCCTATACTCTAACCTAAAGGTTTGAGCCTTACCTAAAACTTCATTACAATCAAGTTTCCCTTGACATAATAAAAGATTTCTATTGTTCCACAATTGCCACAGCAAAATAGCTAACAACTCATTTTGATCATGCTCTTGCAAGCTATTCAAACACTCCACCAACCAATCACTCAAGCCATGATCATTTCCCAAGCCTGCTGGAATAGGCCTTTGTAATGTCATTGTTGTCCAAAAAGAGAAAACCATAGGACAATCATGAAGTGCATGCTCCACAGTTTCCATCTCTGTACCATTACGCTTAAAAAAAGGATCCACATCAACAAATCGACTCACCGAATTAATTGAAGTAGGTATAATCCCATGGAGAAGTCGCCATATAAAATAACATATCTTAGGGGCTACATTTAAACCCCAAATCCGCTGCTACCATGCACTTGTCTCCTGAGACAATCCCAATCCAACTTCTTCGTAATACCCAGACTTTGTAAACCTCCAAACTAATACTCCCCCGTCCACGGAAAATACGCTCAGATATTTGCACGTGGTTTAATGCAATATATCGGAAGATATTACGGGATACTGTGAGGTGCGATATGAATAAAGAGAATATCATTGGAAAGTACATCATATCGGACCTCACAATCAATTTTTATTTTTAATTTAAACATATAAACTTTTTTTTTTATAGTACTCCATCTATCTTCTAACAGATTATGCATATGGAGAGACACACTTTAAAATAAAATACTTAGACTCTTTTAGCCAATAAATTTGTGAGAATCTATATTTTATTTTAGGAATATTGTGGAAGATATAAAATATGCAAGAGAAAACTCTGAAATATATATGTAATTTCTTGGAGATTCTCCAATTTATAGTTGATTTGCCATATGAACGCTCGATTACAGTTTCTTTTGTAACATATTACACACAATAGTGTAACAATTTTAACTACAATTTTTCAATAATTTAGTTAACAATTGTAATATAAAAATAACTCATCAACATATACTTAGAGATCCCGTACCAGATGAACAGTGACGAAGCCAGGATCTATTACCAGGGGGCCCAATTGACTGTAGAAAAATTGACATAATATTTTAAAAAACATTCAACTATCCAACGATTATTTCACAATTTTTTATTTTATGAAACACTTATTTATTTATTTAGCACTGATTTAAATTTTTGAGATAAAATGAATTTGAAAAAAGAAAAGAAAAGAATGCATGCATAAGAATCGAGACCTGGTGGTGCTAACAAAACAAGAAATACACATTACTCCACAAACCACTAGGGCAAACAGCTAAGGCTAGGTAAACTTGGAAACTATACTATATGCAGTAATTTCGAAAAATTATTCAATTTAAAGATCATTTGATCAAATTTATAAGTTGTTTAAATAACTTATTCAGAAGTTTATAAACACATCTAATATTTAGTAAATTAAGATATTTAACAATTCATCATAAATTCTTTTAAAAATAAACCTTTTATAATTTATAGAACTCTAAAAAAATAAGTTAAAATGTTCAAATTGTTTTTATCACTATCACCACTCTTACTCACTCATCTCATTCCCGATCCCACCACCCTCTACATCAACATCAAATAGAAAACTATATAATTAAAATATATATTTTAAATTAATTATCAAATGTCTAATAAATTGAATTGGACGAATATTTTTGTAATCTATAAACTACTTAAAAATAATATCTTATAAGCTTTTGAAATAATTTAATAAGATATTTAAAATAAATTTATCTAACTAATTTAATTTAGATATTTTTTGTTTTTGTTTTTCTTTTTAGAGATTTTGAAGCTTCACCCTTCCTCATCTAGATACTAGTAGTTTAATACCACTAATTGACAGCAAACCCATATGGATGTTATAAGTCACATCATCCAACTATAAAGATTTAGTGGTGTGACAAGATACCTTGTTTTGTGTCTAAACCAGATTTTTTGTATTCCTTCGAACTGATCTAAATATAGATCGTTTGAGATCAAATTCTATTATCGTTTCAAATAATTAAGATTCATTTTCACATCCCAATATATATATCACATGTAAGGTTGTTGAAATCGAAAATTGATAATTGGGCGTTTTCTGGTTGTCTAGATTTTTTAATTTAAAAAAGAAATAAAAATACAAATTTATGGTTGACTAGGCCCAAAAACGCTTAGAATTTTCGATTTTACAAAAATCAGGTCAGTAAGTGACTGTCTAGGGTCTAGGTGACGCTTAAGTGACCGCGTAGATCGATTTCTACATCGCTGATCAAAAGCAGTATTACCTTTTGTTTAAAAATTGGATAGTCAATTTGTAATGATTCTTAAATATTGTTGGTCATATATAAAATGTACTATTCTCTCTTTAATCAATACGCAAATAATAAGTATACAAATTCGATGTTTGTGTAAATCCATTTTAGGGCACATTTATTTTATAATTAAATTATTTTAATGTAATTAATGCTATCAAATTAATATATTTTAGTGAACCAATGAATACTTTAAAAATACAAATGAACTGCAAAATAAAATTAGCTTACACAAAATTAAATAAAATTAGCTTACACAAAATTTTATATTTGATCCAAGTCCAACTGAAACTGTTAAAGTTGTTAGAATCAACTTCTACTCCATGTTTAAAACACAGATCTCCAAATTCTCCTACCAAATTACTTTTTTAGATTAAATTTGACAAAATGAGATGAAATAGAAAATATGTACCTCCTCTCTTATTCATTATTTACTTGAGTGAATTGGATGAAATTCAATTCATAAACCTATTGGGTGAAATAGGAGTATGTAAGTGTATGCTAGGATAATATTAGATTAATTAATGTATATAATTAAAGGGGTGATGGACAAGCGATCGAGCAATATTGGAAGGTCATCGGATGAAGGACCCACAATGAAGATGATGTCTAATGAATTCACCCTTTTAGTGTAATCAGTTTATGTTTTTAATATAAATATATAGTTTTAATTGTTTGAATAAATACATTGTATATTAGGTATATTTAATATATTTTTGTGTAATTATGGATGATAATGGGCAGGGGAGAGTATTTAAATAATCATGTCTGCCAACATTAATTCTGCCGCGGGATAAATCTGTCCTATCCCATCATACTCCATGTTAAACATACTAAAATATAAAATTATATATATATATATATATAATTTAGATAAATAAAAAAATGTTATGTGTGCAAAGAAAGTGAAATAAACTCAGATGAGCAAGTACTGCTGATTAACTGAACATTATACTATTAGCTGAGGAAATCAGCTGATAGGTCTGCTGATGGTTAGTCATCTGAT